>PITA01004394.1:0-15114 GCA_004023965.1 Spilogale gracilis
GAGAGAGAGAGAGAGAGAAAGAGAACACATGAGTGAGTGGGAGGCACAGAGGAAGAGGGAGATAGAATCTCAAGCAGACACCACACTGAGTGAGATCCCAGCATTAGACTGGATCTCAGAACCCTGAGATCATGACCTGAACCGAAACCAAGACTCAAATGCTTAACCAGCTGCACCAGTCAGGTGTCCCTCCTTTGTTTTTCTTGACCAAGATAACCATCAATTTGTCTTGTGTTAGTTTTTCTCCATAAGACAGGCTTTTTTTTTTTTTTTTTTAAGATTTTATTTATTTGACAGAGAGAAACATAGCCAGAGAGGGAACATAAGCAAGGGGAGTGAGAGAGGGAGAAGCAGGCCTCCTGCCGAGCAGGGAGCCTGATGTGGGACTCGATCCCGAGTCTCCAGGATCATGACCTGAGCCGAAGGCAGTCGCTTAACCAACTGAGCCACCCAGGTGCCCCGACAGGGTTTTGATATATTAATAGTTCTAGTGCTTTCCTCTACATCTTAATTTTTGTTTTTACCTTCCTTATTTTCTTGCTTGTGATTTCTTTTGGCTTACTTTGTTGCCCCTCATTTTATGAATTGAGAATGTAATTCATTTATTTTCTTTCTTTTGTGTTTATTGTTAGAAATGCTTAGTGCTATAAATTTTCCTTTGATAATTCTTATAAATGTATGCCATAGATTTTACAATGTAGTATTTGTATTTCATTATTTTAAAAGTATTTGGTAATTTCTGATTGCATTTCCTCTTTCAGTGAGGGGTTGCTTAATTAAAGTTTCTCTCTAAAATTCTAGGTCGATGGTTCTTTCTGCTTTTTAATTTTTAATAATTTTTAATTTTATTGGGTTTTGATCAGAGAAGTTGTACAACTTCTTGAACACTCATGGAACATTATGAAAATTAATCATATCATAAAGAAAACAAGCAAATTTCACAAAGTAGAAATATTACAAGCAACATTGTACCACCTGTCATCATTCAACGCTATTACAGCATCATCAACCATATTCCCTATGCTGTACTTTTTATTCACATGACTTATTCATTCCCTAGTTGGAAGTCTGTATCTTCTTCCCCCCTTTGCGGACTTTACCCCATACTCTGTACCCCCTTTCCTCTTGAAACCATCAGTTTCTTCTCTGTATTTAGAGGGCTGATTCTGCTTTTTGCTTGTTTATTCATTTGTTTTGTTTATTCCACGTATGAGTGAATCATATATTTGTCTTTGACTGACTTATTTCACTTAGCATAATACACTCTAGCTCCATCTGTGTTGTTGCAAAGGGCAAGATTTCGTTCTTTTTAACCACTGAGTAATATTCAATTGTGTATATATACCACATCTTCTTTAGCCATTCATCAGTTGAAGGACATTTGGGCTTTTTCCATAGTTTGGCTATTGTTGATAATGCTGCTATAAATATCAGAGTGCATGTTCCCCTTCGAATCAATATTTTTGTATCCTTTGGATAAATGCCTAGTTCTGTAATTGCTGGATCATAGGATAGTTCTATTGATTTATTACTTTTTAATAGTACCCTTTAACTTATTACTTACATAGCAATGATTCACAACTGAGGTGATTTTGCCCCTGGGGAACTTTTGGCAATGGCTATATTTTGGTAGTCACAACTTGAGGGCTACTACTAGCATAAAGTAGATAGAGGCGAGGAATGCCATTAAACATCCTACAAAGCACAGGACAGCCCTCACAACAAAGAATTTTCTGACCCAAATTGGCAACAGGGCTGAAGTTAAGAGACCTTGCTGCACAGCAGTCAGCTTTTGTCTTTCTCTCTTTTTCTCCCATTTCTTAGTTGCATTATTTCTACTTTGTCACAATATTTAATAGTTGGACATTATTTCTCTTTTGCCCTCATTTTTTTGTTTGTTTATAATTATCTACAATCGTATTACATATATACCATACCTATTTTGTCTGATTTTTTTCAGTTACTCTTCATTGGCAAAAGCTCATCCTCTAGAACTGTGCTGTCCAGTATGGTAGTCACTAGCTACATGTGGATATTGAGCACTTGAAATATGGCTAGATTGAATTGAGTTGTGGTATAATTGTAAAATACACTCTGTACTGAAGACAGTATAAATAAGAAAAAAGTAAAATATCTCAATAATTTTATACAGTGTATCAAAATTTTTAGTATTTTTGACACATTGGATTAAGTGATATATATTATTAAAATTCCACTTTTTTTTTTTACTTTTTAAAAAGTTGCTAAGACATCAAATGTTTTCTGAAAAATAAGTATCTAATTGTTTCATTATGTGTTTAAAAAAGAAAACACATACACACACCCAACCAAGAAAAGAATGTAGGGGTTTGGGGAAAAGACAGTCACTGATTCCTAGAATCTTCGAAGAGGTGGACATAGTTTAGTCTTTGAATCATTTGCAAGTTGGTGGTTTTCTACAGTATGTTGTGTGTACTGATTATTAAGTTGTTGCCATTCAGCTTTAAAACCACCCTTTTCTTTGTTATGCTAGGCCTGGGAGTCTGCAGTGGTATTTCTGTTTTGTCAGCTGCTTTCTTGTTATACTTTGTCCATAGCGGGTACCAGAGGGAGACAAGAAGGTTAGAGGAGGAATGGATCCTTTCCGGTTTGCTTTCTGTTCAGCTTTTACTTCCTGTTCCTGTCGGTTGGTTCCAGCAGCGGTTGATATATGAAGGAATAGTTGGTTCTAGTTTGCAGTTTTTCTAGACCCAGCCTTGTCACAGCTTCTCAGAGATTCCAGCATCTGCTGCCCAGGGCTCCCTCCTTCAAGGTTTGAGTCCTAGATCTATTGGCCCCTCCTTCAAGCCCCTCAGTTTTAGTAACGGGATTCAGTTTTCCATTTCCATTTCTGTGGAAGAAATTCCAAAAAAGTGTTAGCTCTCTTATAGGGGAAATTATTGTTTAATATACTGGACAATCCTGAATTTTTAAAAATAATGTTTATACTTTGACTATAAAAAGAATTTACAGAGATGCCTGGGTGGCTCACTTGGGAGTAGAGTCTGCTTAAAATTCTCTCTTCTTGGGGGGGTGCGCCTGGGTGACTCAGAGGGTCAGAGGCTTAAGCCTCTGCCCTCAGATGATGTCATGATCTCAGGGACCTGGGATCGAGCCCCACATCTGGCTCTCTGTCCTCAACAGGGTGCCTGCTTCCCCCTTTTTCTCTATCTGCCTCTGCCTATTTGTAATCTCTCTGTCTGTCAAATAAATAAATTAAAAAAAAAAAGATTCTCTCTCCTTGGGGTACCTGCATGGCATAGTCAGTTAAATGTCCTACTCTTGGTTTCGGCTCAGGTCGTGGAACGGAGCCCTCTTCCATACTCAGCGTGGAGTCTTCTTGGGTTCTGTCTCCCTCTCCCTCTGTGCCTCCTACTTGTGCTCTCTCTCTTTCTCTGTCTTTCTATAAAATAAATAAATCTTAAAAAAAAGAAAAAATTATCTCTTTCTTCCCCTCCCTGCTTTTGCCTCACTCTCTCTGAAAGAAAAAAATCCACATTTATAAGGGAAAATTTTCTTTTAAGATTTTATTTATTTATTTGTCAGAGAGAAAGAGAGAGAACACAGGCAGGGGAATTGGCAGGCAGAGAGAAAAGCAGGCTCTCCACTGAGCAACTGTCCTGATGCAGGACTTGATCCCAGGACCCTGGGATCATGACCTGAGCCAAAGGCACTTAACTGACTGAGCCTCCCAGGCATTTCACATAAGAGAAAATTTATAAAATACATGATTGAAGAAGAAAATTAAAGTTATGTGTATATTTCTTATATACAAGCAGCATTAAATTTTAGTTTATTTTTTTCAAGGATAAATTCTCAAGGATATTTTTAACTGTAGTTTAAAAGAAATTGTCAAAATGATCCATATTGTTTATAAAAAATTTCTGGCAGTTTAAAAGTTAATAGTAAAAGATACTTCTTTTCCTCCTTTTTCTAATTCTAATTTTTGGACACTACTTGAACACTGTCAGAGAGTTTACTTGTTTCCCTTATTTCCCTATTACAAATTTTGTAATGAAGATCTTTGTGCAAAATTTATGTTTTTGAATTTAAATTTTCTTCCCAGAAATGGAATCCCTGAGGTCAAAGGCATCCATATATTTTTGGGTCTTGATATCTAACGTAAAATTGCTTTTGAAAAAAAATTGTTGTCAATTTATACATCTAAGAACAATAGAGTTTCTAATACTGGAATTTTGAATGCCATGACTGAAATTTTCAATAAGAAGCTTTCTAGGGGCGCCTTGGTAGCTCAGTTGGTTAAGCGACTGCCTTCGCCTCAGGTCATTAATCCCAGAGTCCTGGGATCGAGCCCCTCATTGGGCTCCCTGCTCGGTGGGATGCCTGCTTCTCCCTCTCTCGCTCCCACTGCTTGTGTTCCCTCTCTAGCTGTGTTTCTCTCTGTCAAATAAATAAATAAAATCTTTTTTTTTTTAAAAGAAGCTTTCTATGTTATTGTAAAGTCACTTTACACAGGTGTAAGAGGTAGTTCAGTCTCTAAAAAAATATGTCTCTTCTACCCCAGAAGAATACCTGCCAATTTTATATCCTTGGGTTATCCTATTGGACACCATCTCTGTGGCTGTCAAGCTTTAGGATACACTAATTCCAGGGGTGGGGCTAGGAGGCAGGACGATACAGAATGTGGGCCTCAACTCTACAGAGTCTGAGTCCAGAGATCAGGGTTAGGACCCTGGACTCTGTATTTTTAACAAGGGAATCTGGTGAGATGGTCTCATACCCTGTGAAGAGGAACTCTGCTCTGTGGATTAGATCACTGATTCTTAACGTTTGTTTTGTGATTAACAGTGGTTGATTGTGAAAAGGGAGCAATAGGGTAAAAATAAATGTGGGCAATGCTAAGTTAAAATATTAAACAGGTTTAAATATATATTTTTCAGAATCTTTATTTTTTTTAAAGATTTTATTTATTTATTTGACAGAAACATGGCTAGAGAGGGAACACAAGCAGGGGGAATGAGAGAGGGAGGGCTCAATCTCAGGACTCTGGGATCATGACCTGAGCTGAAGGCAGACGCTTAATGACTGAGCCACCCAGGCACCCTATTTTTCAGAATTTTAATATGTTAAAGATGCTCTGTGACTTACTAAGGGGGGGGGCTTTTCTTTTTTTGGTAGAATAGTCCAAATGTATATAACTCAGTGAATTTATTTTATTGTTTATTTTATTTAATTTGTTTTGTTTCAGGATAGGCCGATTATTAACATATGGTGTTCCTAGGAATAATGTTTGGAAATCTAGATTTGAGCAATTTTTCTCTTAACAGTATTGCCCATTGTCCTTTTAGTACCTTGAAAAATTTAACAAACTTCCCCAGATACATTGCTTTTATTATAGTTTAGGCAAAATAAAATCTTTGTATTTTGTAAATCTGAATTATCAGGGCTGGACTGAGTAACTTCCTAGCAATCACACGTTAACTTTTTTTCTTTGTATTCAAATGCCTTTTCTGTTCAGTCTCTTAATAAAAAGTATACCAAAGCAACCTGTTCTGAAGCCCTCCATTTCCTATTAGTGCCTATTAACTAAAGTAAGATGCAGTCTAGGAGAACTTCATATAATAGAAATCAAGCCCATGTGACCAAAAATTTTAACACTCATGCAACAACAACTGCTTTAGAAGTGACAGGTCCTTTATTGTTTAGAATTTCTGATGTTGGGGTTTTATTCAAAGGGTTATAAAAAAAGGTCTTTTGAAACACTCCTGTAGCAAATAATTTGGGCTGAATTATAAATCCTCAGAAGTGGGGTTTTATTATAATGGAAACAGAGTACATTCTAGCAGTGTTTATAGGCAGCACTGCATAATGAGGATTGAGTGCATTGCTATATTATGACTGCAAGTGTATCTTTTCAGTATCTCAGTAAAGCACTCCTAGCTTTTATACACAGTGCTATTGGTCAAGTACTTTGTGAGTTTCCCTGTTTCTTTTCATCTGATTGTTTAACACATCTTCTGCATACGAAGCACCATAATCCCAGATGACCCTGTGGATTTTAAATTATTAGTCCTAGATCATTCTCCTGTTAGAAATGTTCTACATATTTGTCTATAGAAGTAAATAACAACTTCAACCTCACATGTCAGCAACTCTATAGAATGTTCTAGCCAACTTGGATGAGTCCTATCTTCTTAAGAGCAGCAGCCTCTTAGATTTGCTTGGCTGATAAGAAAGGACAGTGAAGATTAATTAACTAACTTTGTATTGATGTTTTATAATTTACAAAGCATTTAATATACATGATCAACTGAGAGAAATCCTGGAATGATCCTGTGAGGCAGATACTGTTTTTATCTCTATTTACAAAGGTAGAGAAACTGAGACTCAACTAAGTGCGTGACTTAGGAAGGAAATGAAGCCGCTAGGACCCAGAACAAGGCAGTTTGATATGAAAACCCGTATTCTTTTTTTTTTTTTTTTTTTTTAGATTTTATTTATTTGACAGAGAGAAACACAGCCAGAGAGGGAACACAAGCAGCGGGAGTGAGAGAGGGAGAAGCAGGCTTCCTGCCGAGCAGGGAGCCCGATGTGGGACTCAATCCTGGGTGTCCGGGATCATGACCTGAGCCGAAGACAGTCGCTTAACCAACTGAGCCACCCAGGTGCCCCGAAAACCTGTATTCTTTCTACCACACACAGTTTTATTTCTCTGAGTCACATTCCACTCAGTATGAACTCCAAGAGATTTTGGTGGTTTAAATCCATGCCCCTCTTAAAGATCTAAGGAACCTGCCAGCTTTCCAGTTATAAATGCTTTCTGTGTGACTTCATGAAGACAGTGGGGTGTAGGGGACTGAATCAGAAAGCCCTGGGTTTGAGAACCTGGGAGCATCTACTTAGTAGTCTTGTGACATTGAGAATGTTACCTTCCAGGAGCCTGGTTCCTATTTGTGAAAATTGGGATGATAGCACTTACTTCAGCAGGTTGCTAGGAAATTAAACAAGTGTTATGAAAATTACAAAAATATTTATGGAATATGCCCAGCATAGTACTAAGGATACCCAGTAACTTCTCAAGATGGAATGGTAGTCGTTTTTAATCTGACTTGCAGAATTTGACAATGTTGAATTTTACCTGAGCCTTCTGATCCTAGGAAATAGTAAGTCAGATCTCTCTACTGTCCTGGAAAATGACTTAATAAGATTCACAGATGCCTTCCTTATTTAAATATAACAAACTCAGGGGCACCTGGGTAGCTCAGTTGGTTAAGTGTTTGAATCTTGATTTCAGCTCAGGTCATGATCTCAGGCTTGAGGGATTGGATAAGCTCTGTGGTCAGTGGGGAGTCTGGTTGAGATTCACTCCTCTCTTTCTCTGTCCCAATCTCCATTCGTGTGCGTGCACCCTTGCACTCACGCGTGTTCTCTCTCTCAAATAAATACAAAAATAAATCTTAAAAAAAGATTAAGCATGACAAAGCCAGACATAGGCCCTCAAAATTCCTGTTCTTTGCCTCATAAATGATCATCTAAACTACTTGCCCCCACTGATCATTTAGAACAAAACACTAATTAACCAAACTTTGGTTATTTCTTTATCCTCCAGGATCCTGAACTTCAGTCCACACTTAACATGCATCAGCATATAACTGCTCCTGTGGGATGGGAATGTAGGAGGGGAGGAGAGAGAGAGCAAGCTCTTTGGTGTCTCTCATTATAAGGACACCAATTTCATTGGGTCAGGGCCCCACTCATGACCTCATTTAATCTTAATTACTTCCTTACTTTGAATGCAGCCACAGTGGGGAAAAGAGCTTCAACACATGTATTTGGGGGGTGGAGGTGGGGTGTCATATACATTAAATCCATAATACACATACTTACTCTAAAGATTTAAATAATATAATGAGTGTATAAAATAAACAGTGAAAGTGGTCCCTTTTCCTTTTTGTACTTCTACACCAGAGAAGTTCCAATCTTTTCCTATGCTCACACAAACATATATAGAGGGAATATATACACATATATATGTATATATACATATATATATACACCCACTTATACATGCATACATGTAGCCACATATGTGTAGTATCTTTTTGGTTTTAATGGAATTATACATTCCATTTTCTGCATTTTGCTTTTTTCATATCAGAATACATTCTAGACAGCTTTCCAACTCAGTTCCTATTGATCTTTTTTATTATTTTTTTAAAGAGATTTTATTTATTTTTTGACAGACACAAAGAAAGAGAGAGAGAGAGAGCACAAGCAGAGAGAGGGAGAAGGCAGGCTCCCTGCCGAGCAGAGAGCTGGATGCTGGACTCAGTCTCTGAGATCATGATCTGAGCCAAAGGCAGGCACTTAACCAACTGAACCACCCAGGCGCCCCTATTTTATTATTTTAAGTAGCTACATTCCTGTTGGTACTATCATTTGTTAAAGGACATGTAGGTAATTCTCATTATTTTTGACTATGCTAACTTTTAAAATTTTTAAACTAAGGACAAAATCCGTTAGTCCAGTATAAACCTGGTTTTGAATAAATAAAACATTTTAAAAAGGATAGAATGAAATAAATCCAAATGTAAAGAGTGCTTATTTTTATAATAAGAAATGGCAGAAATACAGATAGTTTTATTACTTAGAAAATAATTTGCTGTCTCTTCTGCTTTACACTTGATAAGTTACTGAACATTTTTTTTCACTTTCCATGTACAGTCTTGCATCAAAGTTTTGGAATTTATGCTTCAAAGAGGATAAATACTTCAACTGTTGTAAAAGCTACTTCAGTTAGCTGTAAACAGTTAGCAAAATTACATTTTAATTACGTTGTCATCACCATTATCGCTTTAATTTCATAAAGCAGTAGCTTCTTTTTGGAGAGACTGTGGTCAACGAGAATGTATGTGGAATTCTGTATTTGATAAACTTGGGTTTCACACCTAGTTGAACTCCATGACTTGAAAAAGTTAACTTCTCTTGACTCAGTTTCCTCATCTGCCAAACACAGAATTGTGAAAATCAAGAGGTCAAGGGACTGAAGAGCCCGCTTGTTGCATGTCTGTGCAGCAGTGCTGACACACCATTTCTTTCTCACTGTATGTGTCAGTGGGGAGTGGAGCCTATAGTCTGTGTAATGTTCTCGGGCTCTCTTTTGAATGGGTTTGAAATATGTAAGAAGTAAAATTGGAGTTCTCTTTCTATAACCAGTTTTACCAATAGTTAAGCCAGACTTTATGTGAGGTCTCGCTTAAATGGTTTTTATTTTGTGCACACTTGCCTTTTCTGTTATGCAAGCATTTTGAAAGTTATTTTGAGGAGAGGAATATTGCTAACTCCAGCCTGGTTTTCAAGAAAAGGTCAGGACAGGTTTTGGTGGGTCAGGTTACTTCCTCTGGCACCCTGTTGGAAAGCATCTGAGCGGCTCTGAAGTGCCCATGGGCAGTTCTTCTGCTCAATATAAGCAGTGAGGTTCCTGTCACACACTCTGGTCAGGTCTGTTTCCAGATGCTCCCAGATTCTTACAATGGGAATGGGGTGGGCCTCAGGAATTGGCTCTGAGAACAAAACAAAACTAGAAAGTCTTCCTTTTTTGCTCTCTTACCCACTGTTGTAAAAAACCAGTATACACAACTTCATATATATATAAATATAAAATATACACTTAACCCTATAGATAGGTTTACACGCACACACACACACACACAACACACACACACACATATGCACACACAATTTAGATCTCCTCTACCCTCATTGGGTTGTAAATTTTTTTTTTCTGCTAGAAGTGGTGTCGTATTATGCATGTGTAAGGTAATGTAACTGATGCTAGGGTGGCTGGACATAAAATTATGGAAGCATTTTGGCTTCCAATAATTTAAAAAAGTAATTTCACGTATTTAAACTTTCCATGTCCCAGTCCTCCCAGCATCCCAGCAGGTAGGCTTTGGAAAGCCTCACTAAGATCTTTTTTCTCAGATTTGCCAATAATTTCTTCTGTGACTAAGTTCCTCTTAAGAGTTTGTAGAGGAAAATGGTCTTTCTTGCTTAGGTATTATTTTTGTCATTCATTTTTTTTCTTCTTCCACTTTGGAGATTAATAGATGGAAGGGACTTTTTTTAAGAAAAGAAATAATTTAAGTATTTATTTTGAAAATCTTTATTGTCTTCTGTTAGTTTTGTGTCTAGCCAAACAACCCAGAGTTCAAGCTGAGAGACATACATAGTTTTTGTCAAAGCATTTATTAAATTCTCCCCCCCACAGCCAGGCGTTATAATAACTACATTAAAAAAGTATTTCTAAGACGAGTTAGTTATACCACAATTTAAGGCTTATGTCGTCTTATTTTCTGAGAATACACAGAGCCGTGTTCATGGTTCTGATTAAGCCAGTGATTGGAAAATAATCACATCCAAATGGGCTTTAGGATTTTGAATGGTACTGAGGTGGTAACAAAATATTTCTCCTCTAGGAAGCAGGTAGTGTGGAAAAGCACAGGGCAAGATGCTTTAGGATTGGTTTGCCTAGCAGCCGTTCTGTATCTTCCACGGTTAGTTGCAGAGGAAGACTGGCAAGGAGTACTTTAGCTCTATAGAGTAGAACAAATAAGCATTCTGGCACTCTGCCAAATTGTTTGGCCTCAGTGTAATTTGCCAGGTCTTTTAAAATATATATATATAGTTAAATTCGGACTAGCCCTTTTCATTCCCAAGGAAGGAGTTACTGGCAGCCAGGAGTAGGGTGTTTTGGACCACCAGTGGTTCCTCCCCTCAACCACTTGCTACCCATAGAGAGGACAGTTGTTCTTTTTGCCTTTCACAGTTCATTCAGTCATTGTCCCTCTAGCCCAGGTGAGCTGAGGTGAGCAGCAGTGATGAAACAAAGCCACAACTTTGTGATTATTTTTGTGCCTGAATTGGATTTCAGAAAGAAGTCACAATGAACTGGATATGTCTTGCTTAAAAAACACCATTATGTGTTTTAAAGGCCTATTCACTTTTAAGATAATTTTTAAGTTATTGTTATTTGTTTCTTTGTGTTATAAGCTCCATGAGAGCAGAAATTTTTTGTGCATTGCTGTATCCCCGTACCTAGAGCAGTCCCTGTCACACAATAGGCCCTCTGTAAATACGACAACTGATAATATTCCTTTATAGCCTTCAAAGGTGTCAGCCTGAGAAAGAGATCATGTATTTTGTGTTGTAGCTGTTTTTTGTTTTTTTGTTTTCTTGTTTTTTTGTTTTGTTTTTTTTTTAATCACCAGCAAATGTCCTCAGTTCAAATTCCTTGGTAAGAAATGTGTTCGCAAAGCAACAGGAAAAGAGCTCTTCATAGGTTCTCGGTGAAGGTTGCTGAGTCCAGACTTCTTTCTGGTGACATTTGGTTGAGGGATCGTTCAAACTCTGAAGCTTCTCCTGGGGTGGTCAGCAAGAACACCGGTGAGTGTCCACTTGTTCATGTGGAACCATGGATCATGAACTTTGGTTTTACCCATTTTCTTGAATTTGTGTCCAATGAAATCATTCCTAACTATTCACTTGTATTGCAGTCAGAACACCGCACACATGAACAAGCAGTATATAAATCACCCCATTGTGACTGCTTCTATTTATTGCATTGTACATCTCTTGTTTATCTCCTGATTTATACCAGAAAAGTCTTTTGCATTGTGTTTCTCCTGTTTTGTACCAGAAAAAACCTTTCAGATACTTGTCTATGCCACTGACGTTTTTGTTACAAGATATAAAAGATTAGGGCAAAATAGGAACTAGTATAGGAATTATTGTCTTAGGAAGCATCATGTATAAAATGTTGGTTAGAAGAAACCTATAGTGTGAACAGTTAAAGAATGCAGTTAACTTAATGAAGTTCAGCTGAAAAATGGAATGAATGAATGAGGAGTAAATGGACAAAAAATGATAAATATAAACAATCCATATATCTGATATAATTACCAGATCTCAGGAATCCTGTTCTTGTTTCTGTGTTGGCAGCCTATGTGAGCTACATGTTCACATGTTTTAAAGTGCTATATGTGGTCGTCTATGTCACTCTAAGAATAGGTCATATTTTATAAATGTCACTGGGAAAGTACTGAGGAAAAGATTTGCAAAGATTGTTTTTCCTTCCTTCCTTCCTTCCTTCCTTCCTTCCTTCCTTCCTTCCTTCCTTCCTTCCTTCCTTCATTCTTTTTTCTCTTCTTTTGACCAGTTACTCATTTATCCCATTGACATAAAAGTTGCTAAGTTTGGGAATAGCCTGGGGAAGAAAGTGCAGTATTTGGCCTGAAGATGCAATGGGGACTTTGCTACAAAGAATTTTATTAAAATAATGCCTTAATTGTGAAAGATTTGGAAATTCTGATGTCAAAGTCTGAATTAATTGCCACAAAGGGAAAATTTTCTGTTGTCCTGTTCAATAGGCTCCTACTGGTGTATTCAAAAACTGAGTCCAGAGAGTTGAATGGATTCTGGTCCTCTCAAGGTGGTTCTGATAAGGCAATATCCAAGAACACTTCGGTCAAAGGGAATGCCAGTTTACCTGCTGTTTTCCTTTAATTACTGCTTGACTCATCTAAACATGATCCATGATTATTTCAGAAATTACCCTTTCCATACCATCAAAAATTGAACCAGATTTCTTTTTTTTTTTTTTAAAGATTTTATTTATTTATTTGAGAGATCACAAGTAGGCAGAGAGGCAGGCAGAGAGGAGGAAGCAGGCTCCCTGCTGAGCAGAGAGCCCGATGCGAGCCTTGATCCCAGGACCCTGAGATCATGAGCCGAAGGCAGAGGCTTTAACCCACTGAGCCACTCAGACACCTCAAATCAGATTTCTGAGAGCAAATTTAACCTATGTTTGAGAAATACCTAAATTGCTTATAGAGTCTCAGACTGTGTTTCTTTTCCTTGATGCAGTGCTTTTCATTTATAATGTTTGTTTTTAATAAAAACAAAAACTGAACTCAGAGTCCATTGTAATAACATGCCTTAATCATGGAAAAGGTAAAAATATGTAGGAGATGGGAAAAAAACTGTATTGCAAGGCAGAAAAAAACTCCACCCAAATGCACATTGTATTTGGAGCCCTTCAAAACTTTACTGCGTGCAAACCTTACTCCCTACTCTTCATTGTTAAAGAAACTTGTTTTAGTTATCCAACTGAGAAGGATTTGTTTTGCACACATTTGTGGAGATAGCTAATCTCAGTGATGTTAAAAATATACGTTTTTACATGTATACATTTATACACATTTATTTAAAATTACTCTTTTTTTTTTCCTGTAGGGATTACTTTTGTTGTAAACTGTATTGCTGAGTAGCTTGTGTTTCTATATAATGAAGTACCACTGGAGAGAACAGTCACTTGTGGCAGGTAGCAAAGAAATTTCAATAAAGTAAACTCTTAGTATTATCAAAATTATACATTTGGGGCTGTTAGCATGGCCTAGAAAAAGATGAGGACAGGCTCATCTCATTAAAAGAGAAGAAATAGTGGAATTAGCTTGAATCTAATTACAAGCCACACTATCTAATGTAAAAACATGACTGTTTTTTCACTCCCATTCATTTTGACTAGTAATTAGTTTTGGCCTCTAAAATGCCACCCTTTAATCATCCAAACACAGATGTGATTTGCCGTGCAATTTAATCTTGCTTTAATGAAGAACTAATGGACGCATCGCAAATTACTTTCCCTGTTGGAGAAAAATTCTATTTCCTGCTTTTCAAAAGATCAAGAGTATCTTGTGATAATAGCCCAAGCGGCCCTGGCAGCCTCACCGCACAGAGCAAACAAGCTCTTTTACTCAACTCCCAATTCAATGGAGAAAAAGAGGCTACAATTAGCAACAAAGCAGGGGAAACGCAGCATTACAGCCGAATCACTTTCTGTAGCTCAACCCCCAGCAACCACTGGCTTGTTAGAGCCAGGTCTAAAGTGTCAGGCGCGAACAATGCGCTGTGATAAATTACTCTCTTCAAACAGCTGCACTGCTAATTTTCAATTATACACACAAATGGCTCTCAGATTGGAAGAAAATGGAGTGCATGGGGAGAACAGTAGTAGATTTCTATGTTTGTTTGGTAGTGAGGATGGAGGCGGGAGAATGACATCTTGAAAAGAAAGCCATAGTGAGGAGTCACGGTTTGAACCTCATAGATGAGCCGTCCGAAATCTTAGGGAGACCTGTGGGTTCCCCATTTCATTCTGGGCTCCGAAAGGAATACTTTCCGTCCTTGGTTTGGTTTTTGTTTGTTTGTTTTGACCGGTCACCCACTTTATGCTGGAGATTTGCTACTGACCTTGCTGCTGCTCGGTCTTGGTGGGGAATGCCAGAGCCTCCAGTCCCTGGGTCCCCTTACCAACATCACACAAATCGTCACAGACCCTTTAGTCTCCTTTCTTACTTCCGTCGTTCCCCTCCAACCTCACTGTACTTAACCCCTGTACTCTTCCACTTCCATCAACCGTCAGTCCACAGAGCCAGAATTCAGTGCTTTAGGCATAGACTCTGAAGACACACATCCTCCACCCAAATAAAAAACATTCACCGTCTTAGAGGAAGGAAAAATTTGAACAATCTCGGGGTTTCTTCCTGAACAAGAATTTTTGCCTTCAGGAATACTCGGATTTCAACCTCAAGGGAAAACAGGTATCATGAGATATTCCTTCTTACTTCGTTTTTGGAGCAGTGTAAATTAACACATATCATTATTCTGTTTTCTTTACCCATGTGTTTGTTTCCCTTGTGTCCTAAGTGCCAGACTATTTTTTGGTTGTCTTGATTTTAGTTTTGGGAGGTACATGCTACTTGACCATCTCTTATTTTTTCATAAAGATTTCATGGTAGGCCTGTCCCCAAACCTGCCCAACCCCAGACCATTGGCACCTCCCTTTGTGGAACATATGATCCATCTCCTCGCCCCCATCTTATTTTTCAACTGTGGCTGTTTCTCAAGGCACAAAAGGCTAGGATTGTCTTTTTTTTTTTTTTCTTTTTTGGATAAGATTTTTATTTATTTATTTGAAAGGGAAAGAATACAAGCTCGGGGAGAAGCAGGCTCCCTGCCGAGCAGAGAGCCCAACATGAAACTCAATCCCAGGACCTGGGAAACACGACTTGAGCC
>PITA01004394.1:15214-91633 GCA_004023965.1 Spilogale gracilis
GTGGCTCAGTTGGTTGGACGACTGCCTTTGGCTCAGGTCATGATCCCGGAGATCCGGGATCAAGTCCCTATTCTGCGGGAAGCCTGCTTCTCCCTCTCTCGCTCCCCCTGCTTGTGTTCCCTCTCTGGCTGTGTTTCTCTCTGTCAAATAAATAAAATCTTTAAAAAAAAAAAAAAAAAGAAAGAAAGATACATGCTAAAGATCTGAATGCTGTTATGAATTTACTTTCTTATAGAAAACAGAAAGCCTGTTCTGGTTGAATCTGTTTCTGTCTTATTCCAAGCAGGGGGATAGAGCCACAAGTGTGTCACATGGGTGTCTTCCTGTAGCTCACTGTCTTGGAAATTGGTTTGTGACCACAGGAGTTGTTCCATTATCTTGAGGTAGGGATGGTGTAGTTGTGACCATATTTTTCATCTTGAAGATGTTATAAATCTCTCGCTGCTATCAGCATCCGTTCATTGTGTTCAGTGGAAAAGATGCACTCATTTTGGGGTGACAGTCTGGCTAGACAGCCCCTATTTTACTGTGCTGATTCAAGCCAAGGCTTCCTTTGCCTTCAGCAGCCTCAAAGAAGACAACTAATGGTCTCATCTGCTTCAGGGCCACAAATTAACAGGATACAATCATTTGGTCAGAAGTGGATAATGGCCATTCAATGTTCTGATTTCTAACTATTTTCTAGAAGGTGAAAAGTAACATAAATCAGTATTCAAAAAAGGAGCCTCCAGAATGAAATTTGTTTTAAAAAGGAAGACAGACTTATTTGTCTGTTTTTTATTTATTTATTATTTATTTATTTACAACCATTTTAGGGTAGTCACTTTTGGAGTAGTATTTCTCAGCAAGGAAAAGCTGTAAACATTATATATTTGAATTAGGAATATTACCATTCAGGAAAGACTATGTAGAAAATTTGAAATGCTGGTTATTAAAAGTTACTTTTCATGATATAGTCTGGGAAGGCTACTGAGTGGTGGGGGAAGGCTGAACTAGTGAGTGGAAATGTGGTACCTTTTTTTTTTTTTTTTTTTTTTTTTTTTTGCTGAAGTGGGATTTTATTCCCTCTACTTTATAATCGTTACAGAAATTTAAACCTCAAACCATTTCAGCCCAAGCTTATACTAAGCTTGTTAGTGGTTTCTGATGCTGTGGATGATAATGCTGCAGCATTACCATAAATCAGCAGAATTAACTATGATCTTCAGAAGCATGCTTGAAAGTGGGTGACAGAAGTCTGCAATTTGGTGCTCTGAATATTATGATAACATTCTATATTAAATGTTCATAATCTACTTAAAGCTGAGCTTCAAGTACATTTTGTATTTGTGCTTTTGCTCAATATTAAAAACCAGTAACAATTATTACAATCCATCTGAGGTTTCATTATTTGCAAATGCAAAATGTAAAAATATATGGTCACATATGTACCAAGTGGCTCTTTTTTAAATTTTTTAAAGTGTTAACTTGTTTTTCACTTAAATGTTGTTATTGCTTTGTCCATTTAAGAATTGGCTTAAAATTGTATCTTTATTACATTGCCATTCACAAGGAAAATGATCTGTAGATTCAAATACATTTCAGATACTATATTGTAAACTTCTAAAATATGTTATTCTGCCTTTTGCATCACATGCCAGTTTTCATGTAATCTTATGCTTTGAAAGGATCCATATTGGGCATTGAGTCCCAGAAACTAACACTCTGTTTTGAAATAAACAGTTAATAATATGTTTTTTTGCACAACCCCTCCCCCCATCATAAAGACATATTCTCTGACTTGGTCTCAGAATGACCCCTTTTGTGCGCAAATTGAGGTTTCTTTATTGCCCTTGCTATTTTGTGTTACATTGCACATATACTAAATCATATTGCTCAGTGCTGTAGAGGGGAGAAGAAAATATCTTGGCAGTCATTCTTAGCAAATGGATAAAAGGTGAATTTTTTTACAGTGTTGAACAAATATGGTTGTTCATTGCTTGACCTGGAACCATCAGCTAGCTGGTTAAGCTTACTTCTAAATAGCTCGTCCAATAAAGGTTATAGCACAGTCAATTGGCTAATTTAACAGGTAAGCAAGTTAGACACGCTGAGGATTTTAAATATGCAATTTATTGGCTTAAGATGAGTATCAAATAAATGGTGCAAAATGTGAACTCAACTTTATTTTCCCACTGATTTTGTGCAAATGTATGGAAGTTAGAATTTTGATAGTATTTTCCATTTACAGTAGTTATATAGAAGAGCTCATCTAAACCAGATCCTAAATGGGATTAAATATGATCTATTTTAAATAGATCATCTTATAAAAACTTCGTAAATTTATAACACTTAAATGCTGGCAAAGAAGCTCTGCCTCTCAGGTCTTGACTGGGGATGTGGGAAAAGTCTTAGTCCATGAGATGCTAGTGTGCTGTACTTTCTCAGGCTCCCCTCGCTGCCTTCCACAGCAGTCAGCGATTGCCAGCAGTCTTCCCTCTCTCCATGTTCCCGTGCCCATATTCTCACCCATCAAAAGAACGTAAGGAGAAAAGATCCACAAAAGCACTTCGAAAAGAGAAACTGCTATGTGCATGGAAGAGATATAACAGAATAACAGTGATAACAATCACAATTTATTGGATACCTGCTAAGTGTTGCAATATTTAAATGCTTTACATACATTATTTCTAATCCTTACAAACTACCAGCAAGGTAGGCATTTTATATCTTTATTTTATAGATGAGGAAATTGAATCTCCAGAGCAGTAAATTACCATGATCAACAATTTAAGGGATGCCTGGGTAGCTCAGTTGGTTAAGCATTTGCCTTTGGCTCAGGTCATGATCCCAGGACCCTGGGATTGAGCCCCACTTGGTCGACTCTGCTCAGTCGGAGTCTGCTTCTCTCTCTCCCTCTGTGCTCTGTCTCTCTCTCTCAAAAATAAATAAAAAGTCTTAAAAAAAACCCATACAATTTGAATCCAGGGAACTGATTCTAAAGCTCACAATTTAAATCTCTGAGCTACTCTGGCTCTAATTATTTAACTATATCTGTTATAGATCATCATTATTTAAAAATGTGTGTTAGGGGCGCCTGGGTGGCTCAGTTGGTTGGACGACTGCCTTCGGCTCAGGTCATGATCCCGGAGACCTGGGATCAAGCCCCACATTGGACTCCTCCTTGCTTGGCGGGAAGCCTGCTTCTCCCTCTCTTACTCCCCCTGCTTGTATTCCCTCTCTGGCTGTGTTTCTCTCTGTCAAATAAATAAAATCTTAAAAAATAAAAGTGTGTGTTAAAATGGAGTTATTGTTATTTTGACTTCTGATTCCTTTTTTTGGAAGCTCAGGAAATTGAATTTTGGATCATTTTTACCCCAAAGGTTGCCAATTTTTATTTTATTTATTTATTTATTTATTTATTTATTTATTTATTTATTTATGTTGCCAATTTTTTTAAAAAAATTATTTATTTGTTTATTTGATAGTGAGCACAAGCAGGGGGACTGCATAGGGAGAGGGAGAAGCAGGTTCTCCAAGCAGGGAGCCCCATATGGGGCTCGATCCCAGGACCCTGGGATCATAACCTGAGCTGAAGGCAGATGCTTAACTGAGTCACCCAGGCATCCCAAGATTGCCAAGTTTTATCTACATTTTAGAAACTACTGCTTTCACCTGTGAAATTAAAAAAAACAAACACCGAATTTGCATTGGAAATTCGCATTGGAGAAACCCAGGAGCTCTATATAGTTTTTTAATGAATTGCCTGGCCTCTAATATAGAAATGTCTGTCATTAGTGGGATCCTAGCGCAATGAAAGAAGCAGATGCTCCTCCCTGCTTCATCTGATTCAACTACTCTCTCCTCCCAGTCTCCCATCTCACCCCAAGTAGCCTGCCCATTCTGGAATCTCAGCTTTCCCTTTCAGTTGACAGAATCCTCTGGTCTCCACTCGTTCCTCTGTCACCTGGATTCCTCTTTTGCAACTGTAGTGCAGTGCCTGCTACAATGTTCATTGAATGATGAATGATCATGGAATTTTACATGCTTTTTGTTTCCCTTGTTAATGGACAGAATGTTTAGTGCTACAGATTTCAGTTCATATAGGGAAGAAATATCTAACAGTGTGACAGGTTGTCCTGGAAGGTTTGAGGATCATCTATCAAAGATGTTTACAATGAGTAGGGAGCTACAAGATCAAATATGCAATCTCTCCTTAATTCTGGGTCTCTGGGATTTTATTAATATTAATATTATCATTATATTTTAAAAGATTTTACTTATTTATTTGAGAGACAGAGTGTGCAAGCCAGGGGGAGGCAGAGAGAGAAGGAGAGAGAGAATCAGAATCTCAAGCAGACTCTAATGTGGGGCTCCATCTCATTACCCTGAGATCATGACCTGACCTGAAACCAAGAGTCTGACGCTTAACTAGCTGAGCCATCCAGGTGCCCCCGCAACTCTGGGATTTTAAAATCAGTGCTAAATATCTGCTTTTTTTTTGTTTTGTCTCTGTACCAGATGCTTGAATCCTGAAGTCAGGTAAAAATAATTATCTTTTTATTTTTTTCTCATAGAACTAAACACCTAAAATTAGCAAGTTGACAGACATGGGGAAAAACATAATCTTAGGAAGTCAGTGTTAGAACTGGAAGTTGGTGGGTAGCTTAGAGTCTGGCCTAAGCAAGGCATGAAGAACCTGGGAAATTTACATGTCTTTTGGAGTGTGCAGGCACTTGGAGGAAATCTAGCTGGACACAAGACGATATCCTGAGAGCATAGAGACATCACTAGGTGGTGTTTGGTTAGATAGCAACATTAGGTGGTTTGGTAAGAGAGAGTTGTTCTCAAAGATCAATAGAGAATCCTAGACTAGGAACTATATGAAGATTCAGGAAGAAGTCTAAGGCAAAAGTAGAAGTAGGTGGCTAGACCTTAGACCTCCATTTTCAGACTGGAATTCAGGGACAAGCCTCCAGAATCTCAGGTGACTGGGGAGAACCAAGTAGGTGTCAAGGTATGAACACAGTGCAGAGCATGAAGTCAGAACTGAGTTCAGGGGTATAAGGTGAATGACTGATCAAGACAGAAGTCTAGTTACTAGAAAAGAAACTCAAGGTCAGAGCACAAAACACCAAAGACAATGAACCAGGATTCTTAAATTACTCCTACTTAGACTTGAAGCAACCTGTCCTGTCCCCAAACAGCCCAATCCTGACTTTGGCCAGGTACCATGTAAAGAACCCTAATATTATAATTGATAGCCAGGTGGGAGGGACATTATACTGAGTGATAAAATAAACCAATGGAGAGCCCATTTAAAAAGAAAAAATACACAGTTTTTCATTTTATTAAAAATGCTTTTCTCAGGGGAGCCTGGGTGGCTCAGTTGGTTAAGCAACTGCCTTCGGCTCAGGTCATGATCCTAGAGACCCGGGATCGAGTCCCACATCGGGCTCCCTGCTCAGCGGGAAGCCTGCTTCTCTCTCTCTCACTCCCCCTGCTTGTGTTCCCTCTCTGGCTGTGTTTCTCTCTGTCGAATAAATAAAATCTTAAAAAAAAAAAAATGCTTTCCTCATACCCTCCCACCGCTCATTTTGTATATTAGGAAATTTTTGTAGGTAAATGTCATTTAGTTTTACACTAAGAAAATTCAGAGTAGCAGTAGCATTTCTTCTATTTTTTTTTTTTTAAGGATTTTATTTATTTATTTGACAGAGTGTACAAGTAGGGGGAGCAAAGGAGGGAGAAGCAGGCTCCCCCACTGAGCAGGGAGCCCAACATCGAGCTTTCTCCTAGGACTCTGGGATCATGACCTGAAGTGAAAGGCAGACACATTACTGACTGAGCCACCCTGGTACCCCAGTTATTTTATTTTATTATTTTATTATTTTATTTTACTTATTTGCAGTAGTTTTTTCCAACTTTTTTTATATTAAAAAGTTTTAATTAGTATTTCAAACACAATGCTTACACACAAACATACCCTCCCACATACATATATAAAGTCTTGGCAGTTTAATTGGAGATTCCTAACAAATATACTTTCTTTTTCCTCTGCAGGAAGCCCGATGTGGGGCTTGATCCCGGGTCTCCGGGATCATGACCTGAGCCAAAGGCAGTCGCTTAACCAACTGAGCCACCCAGGCGCCCCCCTACCAAATATTAAAGAAACAAAACCTTCTGTTTTATGTAGATTGCTCTGGAAAGATAGAACATAGAAGAATCCATAATAAAGAAAACAAAGAAAAAGATATTTATTCATATTATAAGAATTCTATATACAGTAACATAAAAATACATTCATTTTGTAAAAATGCAATAAAGTCTAAGATTATAATTTCTATTACATCATATTCTTTATTTCATGTTTTGTTTCTCTTTTTTCTTTTTTTAATTTACAGTATTAATTTTTATTAAACAAAGTAAAACTAAGCAAAAAAAAAACCCACACCTGTTTCGCATGCCATTAAAAATTCCTTCTGAAATTTATTTCAAATGATATACCTAGGATATCCTATAGATAGATAACATATATATTACTGGTGTAGTATAACTTACTGTATATATTGTGTGTAATATTCATATTACTATTATTTTTAATATAGTGACTAATTATATTACAGATGCATCATCTTTATTGTATTTTTTTAATTTAATTTAATTTTTTCAGTGTTCCAAGATTCATTGTTGATGCCCCACATCCAGTGCTCCATGCAATACGTGCCCTCAGTACAAACCACCAGGCTCTCCCATCCTCCGACCCCCTTCCATCCAAGATCCTCAGTTTGTTTCTGAGTCCAAAGTCTCTCATGTTTTGTTTCTCTCCCCAAATTACCCTACTTCCCATTTCCTTTCCTTCTCCTATTGTCCTCTATATTACCCCTTATGCACCACAAGTAAGTGAAACCATGTGATACCTGACTTTCTCTATTTGGCTTATTTCACTCAGCATAATCTCTTCCAATACAGTCCATGTTGCTACAAAAGTTGGATATTCATCCTTTCTGATGGAGGCATAGTATTCCATTGAATATATGTACCACATCTTCCTTATCCATTCATCTGTTGAAGGGCACCTTGGCTCTTTCCACAGTTTGGCAATTGTGGCCATTGCTGCAATGAACATTGGGGTACATATGGCCCTTATTTTCCCTACATTTGTATCTTTGGGGTAAATACCCAGTAGTGCAATTGCAGGGTCAGAGGGTAACTCTATTTTTAATTTTTTTTTAAGTGTATTTAAAAAAAATTTTTTTTACAGATTTTATTTATTTATTTGACAGAAAGAAACACAGCTAGAGAGGGAACACAAGCAGAGGGAGTGAGAGAGGGATAAGCAGGCCTCTTGCAGAGCAGGGAGCCCGATGTGGGGTTCGATCCCGGGTCTCTGGGATCATGACCTGAGCCGAAGGCAGTCACTTAATCAACTGAGCCACCCAGGCACCCCTATTTTTAATTTTTTAAGGCATCTCCACACTGTTTTCCAAAGTGGCTGCACCAACTTGCATTCCCACCAACAGTGTAAGAGGGTTCCCCTTTCTCCGCAGCCTCTCCAACATTTGTTGTTTCCTGTCTTGTTAATTTTGGCCATTCTGACTGGTGTAAGGTGGTATCTCAGTGTGGTTTTGATTTGAATTTCCCTGATAGCTAGTGATGATGAACATTTTTTCATGTGTCTGTTAGCCATTTATATATCTTCTATGGAGAAGTGCCTCTTCATGTCTCCTGCCCATTTTTTGATGTGTTCATCTTCTTTTTGGATGTTGTGTTTGAGTACTTCTTTATAGATCTTAATATCAGCCCTTTGTCTGTAGTGTTATTTGCAAATATCCTCTCCCATTCTGTGGGTTGCCTCTTTGTTTTGTTGACTGTTTCCTTTGCTGTACAGAAGCTTTTTATTTTGATGAAATCCCAAAAGTTCATTTTCGCTTTTGGGTCCTTTGCCTTTGGCAACGTGTCTTGAAAGAAGTTGCTGTGGCCGACGTCAAAGAGGTTACTGCCTATGCTCTCTTCCAGGATTTTGATGGATTCCTGCCTTACGTTGAGGTCTTTCATCCATTTTGAGTTTGCCTTTGTGTATGGTATGAGAGAATGGTCCAGTTTCATTCTTCTATACGTAGTTGTCCAATTTTCCTAGCACCATTTATTGAAGAGACTGTCTTTTTGCACTGGAAATTTTTTCCAGCTTTGTTGAAGATGATTTGACCATAAATTTGTGGGTCCATATCTGGATTGTCTTCTCTGTTCTATTGGTCTATTTGTCTGTTTTTGTGCCAGTACCATGCTATCTTGGTGATCACAGCTTTGTAATAAAGCCTGAAGTCGGGTAACGTGATGCCCTTAGCTTTGTTTTTCTTCTTTAACAATTCCTTAGCGATTTGGGGTCTTTTTTGGTTCCATATAAATTTTAGGACTGTTTGTTCCAGCACTTTGAAAAATGTTCATGGCATTGAAAGTATAGATTGCTCCGGGCAGCATAGACATTTTAACAATGTTTATTCTTCCGATCCATGAGCATGGAATGCTCTTTCATCTTTTTGTGTCTTTTTCAATTTCTTTCATGAGTGTTCTGTAGTTCCTCGAGTACAGATCCTTAACTTCTTTGGTAAGGTTTATTCCTATCAAACCTATCTTATGGTTGTTGGTGCTGTAGTAAACGGAATGATTCTCTGATTTCCCTTTCTATGTTTTCATTGTTAATGTATAAGAATGCAACTGATTTCTGTGCACTGATTTTGTATCCTGCCACATTACCGAATTGTTGTATGAGTTCTAGTAGTTTGGGGATAGAGTCTTTGGGTTTTCCACATAGAGTATCATGTCATCTGCAAAGAGAGAATTTGACTTCTTCTTTGTCAAGTTGAATACTTTTTATTTCTTTCTGTTGTCTGATTGCTGTTGCTAGGACTTCTAACACTATGTTGAACAGTAATGGTGAGAGTGGGCATCCTTGTCTTGTTCCTGATCGCAGAGGGAAGGCTGTCAGTTTTTCCCCATTGAGAATGATATTTGCTGTGGGTTTTACATAGATAGATTTTATAAGGTTGAGGAATGTTCCCTCTATCCCTATATTTTGGAGAGTTTTAATCAGGAATGGGTGTTGTATTTTGTCAAATGCTTTTTCTGCATCAATTGAGTACCATGTGGTTCTTTTCTCTTATTGATTTGTTCTATCATGTTGATTGGTTTGTGATTGTTGAACCACCCTTGCATCCCTGGGATAAATCCCACCTGGTTCATGATGGATAATCTTTTTAAAGTATTGTTGGATCCCATTAGCAAGGATCTTGTTAAGAATCTTGGCATCCATATTTATCAGAGATAATGGTCTGAAGTTCTCCTTTTTGATGGGGTCTTTGTCTGGTTTGGGAATTAGAGTAATGCTGGCTTCATAGAAAGAGTCTGGAAGTTTCCCTTCTGTTTCTATTTTTTGAAACAGCTCAGGAGAATAGGTGTTATATCTTCTTTGAATGTTTAGTAGAATTCCCCAGGGAATCCATCTGGTCCTGGGCTCTTGTTTTTTGGGAGATTTTTGATCATTGCTTCAATCTCATTACTGGATATAGGATTATTCTGATTGTCAATTTCTTCCTGTTTCAGTCTTGGAAGTTTATAGGTTTCCAGGAATGTATCCATATCGTGTAGATTGTTACATTTATTGGCATATAATTGTGTTGATAATAATTTCTGATGATTGTTTCTATTTCCTTGGTGTTAGTCGTGATCTCTCCCTTTCATTCATAATTTTATTAATTTGGGTCTTCTCCCTTTTCTTTTGGATTAGTTTGGCCAATGGTTTATTGATCTTACTAATTCTTTCAAAGAACCAGCTTCTAGTTGTATTGATGTGTTCTACTGTATCTCTAGTTTCTGATTCATTGATCTCTGCTCTAATCTTAATTATTTCCCGTCTTGTGTGTGGGGTTGGTTTAATTTGTTGTTGATTTTCCAGTTCTTTAAGGTGTAATGAGAGTTGGTATATTCAGGATTTTTCAATTTTTTTGAGTGAGGCTTGGATAGCTATGAATTTCCCCCTTAGGACTGCCTTTGCTGTATCTCATAGGTTTTAGATTGATATATCTGCATTCTCATTGATTTCCATGAAGTGTTTCAGTTCTTCTTTGATTTCCTGGTTGATTCCCAGATTCTTGAGAAGGATCGTCTTTAGCTTCCAAATGTTTGATTTTCTTCTTAACTTTTTGTTGTGGTTGAGTTCCAGTTTCATGGCATTGTGATCACAGAATATGCAGGGAATAATCTCAATCTTCTGGTATCGGTTGAGCCCTCATTTGTGACCTAGTATGTGGTCTATTCTGGAGAAAGTTCCATGTGCACTCAAGAAGAATGAGTATTCTGCTGTTTTAGGGTGGAATGTTCTGGATATATCTATGAGATCCATCTGGTCCAATGTGTCATTCAAAGCTCTTGTTTCTTTGTTGATTTCCTGTTTAGATGATCTGTTCATTGCTGAGAGTGGTGTGTTAAGATTTCCTACAATTAATGTATTCGTATCAATATGACTCTTTATTTTACTTAACAGTTGGCATATGTAGATAGCTGCTCCCATGTTGGGGGCATAAATATTTACAATTGTTAGATCTTCTTGGTGTATAGACCCTTTTAGAATGATGTAGTGACCTTCTGTGTCTCTGACTACAGTCTTTAGATTAAAATCCAATTTGTCTGATTTGAGAATCGCTACCCTGGCTTTCTTTTGGGGTCCATTGGCGTGAAAGATGGTCCTCCATCCCCTCACTTTCAATCTGGAAGTGTCTTTAGATTCAAAATGTGTGTCTTGTAATTAGCATATGGATGGGTCCTGTTGTTTTATCCAGTCTGCAACCCTGTGCCTTTTATTGGAGCATTTAGGCCATTTACATTGAGAGTGATTATTGATAGCTATGTTTTTATTGACATCATGTTGCTTGTGAAGTTCATGTTTCTATAGATTACCTCTGTAAATTTCTCTTCTGTGTCACTCTTGGGTTCGTTTCTCTTTTATAGAACCCCTCTTAGTATTTCTTATAGTGCTGGCTTGGTGGTTGCATAATCTTTTAGACCTTGGAGGTTCTGGAAGCTCTTTGTCTCCCCTTCCATTCTGAAAGTCAACCTTGCTGGGTACATTATCCTTGGTTGCATATTTTTTTCATGCAATTTCCTGAACATGTCTTTCCAGCCCTTTCTGGCTTGCCAGGTTTCTGTAGATAGGTCTTACATTATTCTGATGGTCCTCCCTCTATATGTAAGGGATCACTTCCCCCTAGCTGCCCTTAAACATATTCTTTGATTTTATGTGTCATGAATTTCACAATTATGTGCCTGGAGGTTTTTCTGGCCTCATTGATCTTGGGGGGTGTCCTCTCTGCCTCTAGGATACGAACATTTGTTTCATTCCCCAGATTGGGGAAATTTTCATCCATGATTTATTCAGCTATATCTTCTAGGATTCTCTCTCTTTCAGCTCCTTCAGGGATTCCAATAATTCTGATATTGGAGCATTTCATGGAATCATTTATATCCCTAATTCTATTTTCATGGGATTTTAGCTTTTTTTTCCAAGACTTCTCTTGCTCCTCCTTAATCCATCTGTCTTCTAAATCACTAATAAGATCTTCAGCTTTACTTACTCTGGTTGTTAGCATATTTAAATTGGATATCATTAATAGCCTTTCTAACCTCAGCTTTCACTTCTGTCACTAGAGCTTCTATCTTGAGACTAGTGTTCTTTTCCAAGTTAGCCATTGCTTGGACCACTGCTACCCAGAATGCCATTTCTGTCTTATTGTTTATGTTCATTGCCAGTAATTCTGTGACAGGGCTTTCAATCTCCAGGTTTTTCTCCTGTTGGTTGTTCCTCCTCCAAGTCGTTTTGGCCAGGAGTGGTTGAGGGGATGTATAGCTGAATATATCAACCACTATCCAGATGAATTGTTCACTGGAAGGTTTCAGAGCAATCAAGAAGTCACCACTGAAAAGGAAGAAGAAAGGAAAAAGAGAGAGAAGAAGAGAAGGAAGCAAGAAATAAACCCGGCTAGAGTAGGCCCCCATGGTAGTATTTATATGAAGAAAAAGACCGTCAAGAGTAAAAGTTGAGGAGATCAAAAAGCTAAGCCCAACCCAAATGACCACCTGATGAGTATTTATATGTTACAAAGGCAAAAACAATTACACTGAATCACTGACAGAATAGGGCGGGAAGGCGAGTGCAAACCCTCCTTGTGGTCAAGGAGAGTATTTCAGATCCTCCTGAGTGTGCTTGTTATTATTGTTAGTGGAGTCCTCTATCTAAAGATACAGGGAGATTCAAACTGGTTTGTATATAGGAGTAGTATTGAATAGGAAATAGGATTACCTTGAAGATTATAACTATATGTATATTTAAAAGAAAAAAGAATAAAGGAGAGAGAAAAAAGGAAAAGATACAGAAAAAACAAACAAAAGAAGCAACAACAACAAAACACAGGTATGTGTTTGAAAAAATTTCAAGGTAAAAAGTTATTATGGAGTGTTGTTTTAAGTATCACATAATAATAAGTGGGTTAAAAATAAAAGAACAAAAACCATGTGAATGAATTTTAAAATAAAGTGAAAACTTTAAAAATAAAAATAGAAAAAAGTTAAAAAGAAAATGAAGTGACAAGCTGTATCTATAAAGCATACAGCTTTTGGGGTAGTACCAGGAGCTTAATATATTGCCTTTCTTGTGATGTTGGGGTTTTACAGTTTTGGTGTAGGGGGCTGGGCTCCATGGCAACCAGGTTTTCAGGCTTTTGTTCTCTGGAGGATTTGTTCTTTTGTGGCTTTTTGCAGCTTTTCAGAAAGTCAGGCCAGAGCAAGATGTCTATGCCCAGACCTCCTTCCCCAAGAGAGCCCTCAGCTAGCAGCCCTCTGGATGGTGCGGGGTTCACAGCCTCTCTGTATCTTCTCCTTTGACCACTTGTCACAACCGGGCGCACCTGCAGCCGCTGTGCCCAAAGCCTCCGCTTGTCATTTCGCTCCGGTGCCAAGGAAAGTGCAACTGATTTCGGGTCGTGCGACCTTGTCTCTGCCCAGAGAGTCTCTGTAGTGCACACCCACGCAGGAGGGACTGAGATCCCGAGGCCCTGCAGGTCGTGGGGAAGTCCTCAGAGTCGCCTCCTTTGCGGGTTGTGCGTGCCTGGCTTTTAAAGACACTCGGTGCTGCCAGGTTCCCTCCCACGCGGCGCCAGGGAGCGCTTTGTACCCCTGGCCTGGTGTCGTAGTTTTATATCCCTGCCAACGGTGAAGACCTTTTGCTTTTGAGTGCTTTTAACCAGACTGTAAGTTGATTCTGGCCCCCAAGCACTGGGCACTTTCGTATTGGGGTATTATTTTCCAATGGGTCGCTTCTGCTGGCTCCTACTTCTCTGAAATCAGCCTGAGCACTCCCGCTCTGCTTTACCTCTCTGCTGATGCTCTTCTTCCCCCGTAGAGATCCAGAAGTGTGTAGTCTTACATCTCAGTCTGATTTTATGGGTGTTCAGATTGTCTTGGTAGATAGTTCAGCTCACTTTAGGAGACCTTTTGAAGCACGGTCTCTTACTTCTCTGCCATCTTGCCCCTCCCCCAACTTTTTTTTTTAAAACTATTGAACCACTTTTATGGTAGGATTATTTGGTCAGAAGTTATGTAGATGATGTGCTTTTATATCCCCAATGGAATACTACTCAGCCATTAAAAAGGAATGAGGGGCACCTGGATGGCTCAGTTGGTTATGCAACTGCCTTCTGCTCAGGTGATGATCCAGGTCCTGGGATCAAGCCCCACATGTGGTTTCTTGCTCAGCACAAAGCCTGCTTCTCCCTCTGCCTCTACTTGCTACTCCGTCTGCTTGTGCTTTCTCTGTCAAATAAATAAATAAAAATTTAAAAAAAAGGAATTAAATTTTGCCATTTGCAACATGAATGGAACTTGGGAGTATTAAGTGAAACAAATCAGAAGGAGAAGACAAAAACAGTATGATTTCACTATTGGTGGAATCTAAAAAAAACAAAACTAAACTAAAAAACCCAAAAGCAAACTCATCGACACAAATAACATTTTGGTGATTACCAGAAGGAAAGGGGGTTGGGAGGTGGACAAGATGGGCAATGCAGGTCAAATATATGGTGATGGATAATAACTAGACTTCTGGAGGTGTCACTTTGTAATGAAAACAAATGCAGATTTATAATGTATACCTCAAAATTTTGTTATATAGCGCTGTTTAGTAAAACAAAAAAACTGCAGCCTAAATAAATTTTGGGATGCAGATAGAGAAAAAAAAATGACCTGTTAATAATAGTCACAAAATTACCATTAACATTATGCAGTTTTTATGAGTCATCATCTATTTTGAGTTAAAATTCCTGTGATATGGACCTGACAATACTATTTTCACAAAAAGGCCGAATAATCAGGGTAGTTTGATGAATGCAGAAATTTAAAATAAGATTGGTGTCTTTAAGCCTTGCCTTTGGCCATGGGACTAAAACTAGTCTCTACTAAGAACCTTTTGAAAGACCAGAGATGATACGAGTTTCTTTGTGGTTGACCACCATAAGACTTCAAGGACTTGCTTCCCCTGTGGAGGCAGATTTCTTCAAGACTGTGGTCCAGACAAACTCTACAGGAAGCCAGTTGGTTGCATACAAGTTTTATGAGGGCTTTGATTTGCATTAAGTCTCCTGCACACTTCTGAGGAAAGGACAAGGGGAGGGGGAGATTTTCCATGAGGATATCCGTTGAGTTTTTGTGCCAGTTGAAGACTATGAATTAATGCTTTTCTGATATTCCTAAAATTAAAACCCCATGAACTAACCATTTCAGGGCATTAAGCTTTGCTTCAAAATGCATTCTCCACAGACGAATCAAAGGACCTAATGCATTTGGTATTTGGGAATAATAAAGCATGAAATGGGGTGCAGGACTTATGTATTTACATAAGAAGAAAGAGCTGGAAAAGTTTAGGAAAAACAACAACAGAGGAAGGTGCCAATGTGAGGCTTGCTCTGAACTAGCAGACATGTAAACTGCTCCTCTTCAAACCACTACCCGGCTTATGACAATTGAGGTGCATGCAGAAGGGATTGTGGAGGTTCCCCTCTTCCTTTCCTTTGGGTTCCTTAGAACTTTCCTCTAGAGTTTGGCTTTTCCCTCACCTTGCTGTGTACTCCTGAAAGAAGCAAAGGGCAAGGAGAAACAAAGGAAAAGAAAAACATTTTGTGTTTTCCAAATGTTCAGTGTTCAAGTATCTTAATTAGGAAAATAATATTTAGAATGGAAGACAAAAAGTCAGATACGGGAACTATGGGAATAGCAGTGATCTAGTTTTTAACTTAAAATTGAATCAATTTAGACATTGCATTTTTGTGCAAGATAAAGTTGTCTCCATCACATAAAAATGTGTACAGCCTTTTCTCCAATCTCCTATACCATCTTATGGCCTTCAAGGCAATTCCACTGAAGAATCATGGAATCACATAGCTCTGTAGCTATGCACTGAATATTCTGTTAAGATAACTGGGACTTTTTGTTGTTTTTGAACAAAGATATCGTTACAGTATCTCCTTTATTTACTCACGGTTTTAGGTCTACCGTCATGCTGTATGCAGTCCTTGGGCAAATAGAGGCTTTGTCAGTTAGTGTAAGTTTTGACTGCATGCGATGGCAAGTCCAGGGTTATAGAGACTTAAACAGAAGTAAAAGTTTATTTTTCTTTCAAGTGGAATTAATGTAGAGGTAATGAGTCCAGGACTGATGTGGTAACTCCATGGTCACCAAGGATCTCAGCTCTTTTGTTCTTGCTGCTTTGCCATTCTGAGTTTATGTTATGTCCAGAAACAGCAGTTCTAGCTCCATTTGTCCTGTTTGCATTCCAGCCAAGGAAAGAAGGGAGGGAGAGGGGATATAGAAGATGGAAGGCAAAGGAGATTCCCGGAAGTTGCCATACAGCTCTTCTAGTTGTATTTCTAAAGCCATTGATTAATCATGGCTACATGGAGCAGCAAGGAAGTCCAGAACTGTATTACTTATTCTGGGCAGTAAAGTGCTGGTGTTTTATTACTAAGAAGAAGGTCAGAATGAATATCAGATTAGACAGCCACTAGTCTGTGTCTACATGCCAACTAGATGCTTATTCTTTTTTTTTTTTTTTAGATGCTTATTCTAATACCAGTCTTCATTCTGTTACTTACTTCATTTAACTTGGTTTCCCTTGGATGCATGTGTAGAGCACTGAAACATCAGTATATTATGCAATGCCTATAATAATAGTATCAGCAGTTAATTGGGAAGATGAGAGGTAGAGATAGTCTCAGAGAAACAAAAAACGCGGAGGAGGAAAAGGACCTATTCAACTTTTTTTCTCTCTGTCTTACCTCTGTCCTCCTCCACACAAACTTGTACTCTAGTTATATTTTTCTTATTTTTTTGGCCAGAGCACCTCACTAAATAGTTGAATATGGTTCACATGATCTGGGGAAGAGAGGGATGACTGTTACTTGGCTTTTTTGCAGTTAATGGCAGATCATTTCATAGGAAGGTCAGTTGGTTTGTCTAGGGAATTAGTAAAGAGGAAAATACTAATATGTTAGAGGCATCAGCTGTAAGAGAGACACAAAATCTATGGTTTTGTTTTGAATCACTGTTAGCTGAAGAAAGTCAAAAGCCTTGAGTTTCTTTGGTTATTTCAAATACTGCCTTTCATTGTACATCTTTTGTTCTCAAGTTTTTGCCAACCAAGATAAACAGTAGAAGTGGTGGGTTTTACCTATAACATCAACAAAAAAAATGTGTTCAATGTGAGAAATTAATTTGTTATTTATTTCATCTTCAGGGTTGAGTTGCCTTAATCAGGGGAAGTTACCTGGTAACATTCAGAAACAATGTACGTTGAAGACTTGATTATACTGGCCTTGAAAATAGAATGACATGAGTTAAGACCAATAATAGAATATGTTGGTTGATTAATTAGTTGGATGATAGTAGTGCAACATGGTAAAGGTAAAATATATCTAGAACTGTCATTCTTTTTTTTTAAAGATTATTTTTAAAAATTTATTTATTTGACAGAGAGAAACACAGCTAGAGAAGGAACACAAATGGGGGAGTGAGAGAGGGAGAAGCAGGCTTCCCGCTGAGTGGGGAGCCTGATGTGGCGCGTCCATCTTGGGACTCCAGGATCATGACCCAAGCCAAAGGTAGATGCTTAATGACTGAGCCGCCCAGGCGCCCCTAGAACTGTGGCTCTTGAGTGTATATAATAACTGAGGAACTTGTTAAGTTTTTAACACTTGTTCTAGGTTCAGCCCCCAAATTCAGATTTAGTGCATCTGGGACAGTCCTACCAATTTAAATTTTTGGCAAACATTTCAGGACAAAGCTTTGAGAAATACTGATCCACAAATTCAGGTAGCATGAAGACATTGATAGAACATGAGATTTAATACTATAAGAACTGGATTTGACTCATCTTTCCTGTTTATTAATTGTCTGATCTTGGGCAAACTCTCTAACCTCTAAATCTGGTTGCTTCGTACTTAATAAACACATAAAAAACTTACTCTGTCATGGCATGACCTGATGTGCTCCACAGAGACTCTGTACTCAAAAGCTTCATCACAAACACCCCAAATTCCTACCTAAGAATCAGGCATTTGGGTTAAAACATTATCTTTAGAAAACACCTGTTGTGATGCAAAGAGGTCACTTATAACTGCTAATCCTTATCTGGTGCTTCTTGGGGCGTGTTATGTATGGATCAGGAGTCCCTTGGGACATTAAGAGGGGGTACAAAATGATGCACCTGGGTGGCTCATTCGTTAAGCATCTGCCTTTGGCTCAGGTCATGATCCCGGAGTCCTGGGATGGAGTCCTGGGATGGAGTCCCAGGATCGAGCCCCACATTGAGCCCTGCATCCGGCTCCCCGCTTGTCAGGAGCCCTGCTTCTCCCTCTCCCACTCCTCCTGCTTGTGTTCTCTCTTTAGCTGTATTTTGGTCAAATAAATAAATAAAATCTTTTAAAAAAGGGGTGTATAAAAACAGGTTTCATGGTCAAATAATTTTGGAAATTATGGGATTAAATGTTTCTTTAGTTCTTAAGACTTCTGTGAACCTTTAAAATACTGGTGCAAAATTTGAGTCCATAAGAGGAATTTTTTTTTTTTTTTATAAACGCCTTCCAGATTTAATGGGAAAATCCCTTTTAATGAGACCTCTCAGGGGATTTGGGTCTACAGAACACACCTGGGAAACTATGATGTATTTCTATACAGTGAAGTTTTAGCATGGCTAGCAGAGAGTGGGAACCTAAGAGAGACACTAGAATGGTGGTTTAGGGGAGAGGGAGTAGAAAAGAGTATGGGATGTGGGATCTGGCCTGGTAGGGCAGATCCAAGTGAAGAGCTCACAGCAGCCAAGGACATCCTGAGAGTTCAGGGGTCCTGGAGACCCTAAGTAAGAAGGCTTGAAAGTCAAAATGCCTTACTCACAGTTTAGTCTAGTACTACTTGCCTGGGGGAACAAGTTCCTTACTTGCTTTCTCTGTTCTAATGTTTACCTATATAGCTTCTGATCTGCATAATTAAGGTCACCTAAATACTCACAGTGAAAGTTCATTCCTCTCTTCCAGCAAAAAAAGCAAAACTCGTATTGGATATTTAACGTCTGTTGGGATTGGACTTGGTGCTAAGAAACAGAAGATGAACAAGTTATTGTTTATGTTCTTGAACCACCATCTAGTAGGAGAAAAATGTAGGAAAATCAATGATTATGATTGTGTGGCAATGTTAGTTAAGTTACACATTCCACTTAAAGTGAATGAGGGGCATTTTCCGGAATTGAAGTTATCAGGAGGATTTCAGATATCAAATTATGGTTGAGCTAATTCTTGAGGGGTAAGAGTTGCCTGAGTTGCAGAGGTTTAGAAAAACTAAGGATAATCAATTTCTAGAGGACAGATTTTCATTTTGAAGTCGCAGGGAGCACACAGATTTAATAGGAGCACATGGCCCTTTTATGGCATAAAGGATTGGAGGTAAATTTTTTTAAAGATTTTATTTATTTGACAGAGAGCAGGCGAAAACAGGCAGTGGAAGTGGCAGAGGAAGAGGGAGAAGCAGGCTCCCCACTCAGCAGGAAGCCCGATGTGGGGCTCAATCACAGGACACTGGGATCATGACCTGAGCCAAAGGCAGTCGCTTAACCAACTGAACCAGCCAGGCATCCCAGGATTGGAGGTAAATTCTTAGAGCAATGATGCTAAATCCATCCTATGATTAAGAGCTATTTTCCATCCCTGACACAATGACATTTATGAAAAAAATCAGCACTTACAGATGGGGAACCTAATGTGCTATGTGTTCACCCTGATAGATTCCCTCTCGTGTGGGCTTTCTTAGGAACCCACGTGGTTACCTCTGAGTCTTGAATTTATCATCTGTGGTCTTTGCTTAGACTAGTTCTTGGATCAGATTACTAATCTATTTTTATCTGAAATTAACTTGTGCTGCTGTAAGGGGAAATTCAAACCTCATACATAACCAGTGTGAAACTTTCCCTCACTCTTGGTGACCCATGGTCCATAGTACCATCTTTTTCTGAATTTATGGTCTAAAAAGAACATTAAACACACAAAGCTTTTACTGGAGTTGCCTCTTATAGAGGAATGATCCCTGAAAATTTCTTAAATTGCCATTTAAATTGATAAGGTCTGAGTAGTCTGAAGTTCAAAAAACAAGGATTGGCCAATTTTGCTTTTCTTTGCTAGTTTTTTTGGCTGTGTCCTTTTTTTCTTGAAGCAGTGGGATCTGAGGTTTCAATTTAACTATAGATTGACAAACAGAAAATAGGAATTTCTCCCTAAGGACACTATGTGATATGTGAGGTTTAGGGACATGTCTGATATCTCTTTTTATCCTCCCTGATTACCAGTGTTATTCCTTGTTGGTTTGTTGGTTAGTTTGGGGAGAGAAGTGCCTACATTAGAATTAGAACTGTGAGGTACTTTCCTGAACAAAAATGGTACTCACTATGAAGGCAGACAGAGAAGCCGTCTCTCTGCCTCAAGGCAAGTGTCTATGATAAACCCCTACATCTTTTTTGCAACACTCTATGTATTTAACTATTTAAAAACTGGAATTTTATGAAATAAATCTGTTTTATCTTAATTTTCAGGAAATAGGAGTTTTAAAATATGCATAGGTAAAAGAGTTAAATATCTATAGACCTATTAATTAAGTTCTGATGAGGAAAAAAAACTGTGCTATTAAAGAAATGAGAATGTTATGAGCCACTAATGTATAGGCCTGTAGTACTTTTTGACAAAATGTCTCCTTCATGACTGCTGTTACTCTGGGCAAAACTTTGGCCATGAGGTCTGCTGCCTTGCTTCCCTGATTTTCTTGTTTCAACAATTGCACTACATTCTGGGTAAATTAATTTTCCCTCAAAGTGAAGCCTCTTTTAATCATTCCTTGAATGTTCACATCATTGTCATTAATGGGCTTTGTTCTCTTCACTGTAGGATAACTTCTTTATATACTTGTCTTTTCAAATGCTTTCTTCCCATGAATAGACATCATAGTAAGTCACTTGAAAAATCTCCTGTAAATATGAATTTTTTTCAATATTATCAACCATTGTCTCATAATTTTCTTTTATAACTCTAACTTGGAATTACAGAGACCCTAGTCATGAATACCAGGTCAAATTCTATACTTGCAGCTTGAAAAAAAGCAGTTTGATAATAAATACAAAGCCTATTGTAGTTTAAAAAAAACAATAGTAAAGCATCAATATGGGTTAGGATTCTGAAGAATTTATTTATTAAGTATCTTTTATTCTCATTCTGTACTTTGAGGTTTAAAGTGAGAATTCAAGATAAAAATATGAATGGTTAAGAGTTCTAAGGAAATGTCATTTCTAAAGACCATATTCTTGAGAAATTTATTTTTATTTTTATTTTATTTTTTTTTAATTACCAAGAGAGGGAAGAATAGTGTTTAGACCTATAAGTCCACTGAGTGACACACCTGACCGACTTAACCCCTTGGCTCTTCCACTCATTAGCAGTGTGACTTTGGGGCATTCATCTATAAATTGGGGTTAAGAGCAGATACTTCAAAGGGCTTTTATGAAAATTAAATGAGGTAACAACCTACATAAAGTGCTTGGTAGTGTCTTAGAGATAGCTATTATTATTATCAAGATAGCTGTTATTGGTTGTTAGAATAATTGTCTATATCTGTCTATTATTTTGGCATTGTATGATATTTGCAATGAGGAAATCAAATAATTCTAGGAATGAGAACTTAAAAACTTTTTTGTAGGGCCAAAGGAACCCTTTTCAGGGGTTATAGTACTTTCATTTGGGGGGCCCAGGTAAGAACACAACTTTTCCAGGAGAGCTATGGGTGAATAGTACTTTTGTGTCCTCCAAGAGGCTGGCTAGCTATGTAGAGCCCATCAAACCCACGCTGCCAGTTCTCAGTGTAGAACAAAACATCATCTGGTGGATTGAGAGTAAATTTATAGGCCACATACTCAGTTGTGTCAAGAAGCACTTTATTTTTCTACAGGTAAAATTAATAACTGACTCTAGCTCTCAATCCAGTGAGAGGCAGGAATTCAGTTTTTGCTTAATTTAAGTTGGCATCTAATCCTGGAGATTTACAGGATGGAGTACGTTCACTAAAGTTTTCGGAGGTATGGTTCAAAGAGCTGGGTGCAGGATTTAGTATCTAATTCATTTTAAACATGTAGCACTATTTTCTTTTCCATCTTCCTCTCTCCTTTACCTTCCTCTAGTCTAGAGAATCACTGTTTAGCCTGTGGGGTAAGATGGTATATCTCCTCACCTTGTCTCCTTCTAATTGTGTTTTTTTTTTTTTTTTTTTTTTTACAGGTAAGCTTTATGTTCTGAATCCTTCAGATTAGAGTTTTGAAATGCTTTTTTTGCAAGTAAAAAGTTGTGTGTTTTATTTGAGAGGGCTTCAGAGAAATGTGACTAGAAATTTGATGGTATTAAGGAATTACTGTTTAATTTTTAAGTGTGATGATGCTATTTTGGTTATATTTTCTTAATGAGTTCCTTTTTGCTAATACATCTTGTACAACAAATGGACTGGTGTAGAAAGAGAACCACAAAAAAGGCTCCACCTTTTAGAGATATATATTGAAGGATTTGTGGGTGAAATTATATGTTGTCTGGAATTTGCTCTCAAAACTTCAGTATTGAAGTGGAGTGGGCAGGGGCACCTGGGTGGCTCAGTTGGTTGCGCATTTGCCTTCGGCTCAGGTCATGATCCTGCAGTCCTGGGATAAAGTCCTGTGTTGGGCTCCCTGCTCAGCAGGGAGTCTGCTTCTCCCTCTGCCCCCCCCCTCACTCATGCTCTTTCTTTCTCTCTCTCTCAAAGAAATAAATAAAATCTTTAAAAAAATAAAAAAGAAGTGGAGTGGACTGAGGGTGTAGATAAATCAGGATTGGCCTTGAGTTGATAATGGTTGGAACTAGGAGGCGTATACCTAGGAGTTCATTATATAAGTCCTTCTGCTTTTGTATTCCGTTGAGAATTTCCATAATGAAAATGTTTTTTAAAAAGCCATGAGTTCTAAGAGCCCGTTATAGCAATCAGAGAATAAGAACTGAATGTCTCTCTATTCTGCGTTCTTTTAGGTCATCCCTCCTTCTCTGGAAAATGCTTAGTTCTGACCGAGTGAGAAAAGTCACAGGGTAATGTAATATTCTTGGAAGGGAGAGGTCTCGTCGTTATATCAAAGTTTCATCCTATTACACAAACCAGTCAGTCAATTTAGACTTTGGATGTAGATATATTTAATGATTAGAAATATGAATCACTAATACTTCCCTAAGATCCTTTAGTTACTTATTCACTACGTTAGATGTGCAAAGTGATGCAGAAAGTTTGCAACTGCTAAAATACTTTGTAGGCTTAAGAAAGTTTTTTTAAATTAACCACTTATTAGCAAGCGGGTTTGGGGGTAGAACTGGGATACAGATTATACCATATGAGTTATTCTGCACAGTTTAGCTAACAGGAATTATCCTCCATGGCTGAGATTTTGTGTAAATTGATGTAACCACACTCTTGAAAATGTAACAAGCTCCTGTAAGAGAAAGCAGCTGGTAAGTGTAAAACATGGTATTAAAAATAAAATGGTGGTGATGTTCATGCCAATATTTAAAAATGACAAAGACAGCAGGCTATCAAATATCTGGCAATACAGTGGCTAATTTCATCCTTTATTTATTTGCTTATGGTAGATAATTCATTCATAAAACATTTGTTGAACGCCTATGCTGTGCAAGGCACCAGACCTGAGAAAACAGTAATAACAGAGACTGCATGGAGAGCTCATGGTAGGGTAAGTAGCTGCAGGTACAGCTGGGCCTCTCCTGATTACCCTCTCATCCTCTGACTCCCAGTTTATATATATTAAGATCAGGGGTCAGAAAATTCTGCAAAACTTTACTTATAATTAGTTTGAACCATTTAGAAACATACAGATTTATGCTCCTGAATGCCAAAGAGTGGTGAAGATGGGCAACTATTGGATATTATAATCGAGTGCATTACTTTCTTTGATAACTTTGAAATTCAGAGCTAGGTGTAGAAGAAAAGGTGTTTTTCTTCTCAGCTCATTTATTTTCTTACCCATTTCTTCTTTTCTTCACTCCCTATCTACCTGCTAGAGCCACAGTGAGAATTATTTTAATTTCTAAAAGGCACTTCTGTGTGAGAGAGAGGAAAAAAACGTTACAGTTGAAATAAATGTTGGAACAGGCATAGTGCCCTCTGTGAAGGACACTGAAGTAGCTAATAGTTCCCCTAAGATATTACCAGTGGAGTGGTCCTATATGAAAGGAAGGTGGCATGAAAGATCATTGCTTCAGTTATTATTAATGGATTGCTGTTCTCACAAAGATCATATGGGGAGTGGTTCTGATTGGTTGACTGGTGCCATCAAAGGTAGTTTATTTAGCTGTGTGACTAATGCCACTGTTTTCAAGGTCTGCTCATGGTACTTCAATTAGATGGAGGCTGTGGCAGTTAGAGAAGCTTTTTTGAACTCTGCTGAGTTTCAGGAAAGGAAAACTTTTCCATTAACTGTGAAGTTTAGAAAAAAAATCCTATAATGTATTTCTTAACCAGATTAGAAACCAGAACCCTGGTAGGCTTTTGTTTGGCTATTTTGCTAAGGGTGTTCTGCTAAGGCCATGCAAAGAATGAATAATTCACATCGAAAACCTTAGCGTTTTACTTAAAAGCCTTATTTTCATTTTTGGAAAATGTGACAGCAAGAATTAGTACTGGCACTTCTGTTTCAATAATGGTGGTGATGTTTAAATGACAACAAACACATAATTGGACTTAACATGCACATTTATGGACACAAAAATGTCATTACCTATTCTGGTGGAACATTTTACACTTACTCTATAAACAACAAAAATCAGCTTAAGTTGTTTTTATCTATAAGCAATGAATCAATGTGAGAAACCCTTGTGGCATTCACACTTTAAGAAAAATATCCTTTTTTTAATTCCCTGATTTTGAAAGGGTGAAGTTGTTTGTTTTAAATAAGATCTTGATGAGTCTTCCTAAAATAAATGTTAAAGCATTTTCATAACATTCCTAAAGTTCCTTTGAAGATCAATAATTAGACTCCTCCTCAGATTAGAGATAAACTGTAGCAGAATAATTTTATGCTTCCCTTGGTTTGAGCTGAAATTGTCTGAATATTACAGAGTATGAGATTTAGCATTTTATGGTGAGAACAGAGAAAAGAGATTAGGAAATAGAATGTTGTGAGAAGAATGGGGAAATTCGTTGATAATACCTTAGGTACCAATCATTTTACCCGTGGAAAACACAGGATAAAAACAACTCTTCTCCTAGCCATTGCATATATTTCCAGTTTTAGAGTAAAAAAATATAAATTTAGGTATTAATAAGAAATATGCTAATGAGATAAAAGACTTCCTATGGACTCCTGGGTCTACGTAACCCCAGCAGTGAGGTCTGAGTACTTCTATGCCTCCTTGAATTTTCTGAGACCCACAGAGTCACAGATAACTCTTATTACTGCTTTTTGTCTGACAATCTCCTGACATTATACTGTAGGTTCTCTTTGTTAACTGGAATTAAGTTTCTTCTTCTTCTTTTTTTTTTTCCTAAGATTTTATTTATTTATTTGAGGGAGAGAGTGAGGGAGAGTTCGAGCCCAACACAGGGCTCGATCTTGTGACCCTGAGATCATGACTTGAGCCAAAATCAAAAGCTGGACAGTTAACTGACTGAGCCACCCAGGAACCTCAAATTAAATTTCCTTTAAAAATATATTGCTTTAGGTGCACCTGGCTGGCTCAGTCAGAAGAACATGCAACTCTTCATCTTGGGGTTATGAATTTGAACCCCACATTGGGTGTAGAGATTACTTAAATAACTTTAAAAAGTTTTGCCTTAGTAGGGTGTTTTCCTAGCTGTTGCTAACCTTAAACGTTACACATGCATTCATTTCAAGTGGCCATGAAACACTGATAGGTTTCTCCTGGAGACCTTTTTTCCTTTTTTTTCTGGAGACCCTTTTTAGTCCACCGATTCGTTGGCACATACAGATAAACTCTGAGAAATAAACCTGTAAGACAACTAGCTATAGATAGACTAGCTAGTGATACGTGAAGATTGACTATTCTGTCTCCCTTCTGTGTTCCTTTCTCAGATCCAGGTAATTGTTCTTGTTGTTTGATCAGGCTGCTTCACAACTCAGGAATCCTCAGTGGTTTTTGTATCAAATACAATTCATACTTCTTCATCAGATGGTTCAGTACAGTTTCTGTTTATCTTGGGTAAAAGCTTACTGCTGCTCTCCAGTCATATCCCTGTTTGGTCACTTAGTGACTTCCTGCCCTTTTTTCTTTCAAATCTAACCCTAAGAAAGATTTTTAAACTCAACATGGTCTAAATCAATTAAATTGTTTAAGTGTTATGTTTCGGGGCACCTAGGTAGCACAGACATTAAGCGTCTGCCTTTGGCTCAGGTTATGTTCCCGGAGTCCCGGGATCAAGCCCCACATCGGGCTCCTTGCTCGATGGGAAGCCTGCTTCTCCCTCTCTCACTCCCTCTGCTTGTGTTCCCTCTCTGGCTGTGTTTCTCTCTGTCAAATAAATAAATAAAATCTTAAAAAAAAAGTGTTATGTTTCTTAGGCATATCTACATTTATGAGCCCACATAAGTTTTAGGTAATAAAATTATTCTTTATTGGTAGAATTTTAAGTCTCAAAAGACATATTGGAAAAGTTTCCTGGGGAGGGTGGAGGTGCAGGTAAGTCAAGGAGTCTTGTCTAGCACCTTAGAAAATTCTCCCAGTTTCTTACTGTGCTTACTTATAAGATTAGTTCTGGTGAGGCATAACTCCCCTTCTCGCAAACCGTCTCTCTCTCCCACCTTTATACTGAAGATCAGGGAAACCTCTGCTAAGAAGCTTTTCTTGATTAGTCTCATGGTGCTTCAGCCAGCCTGTTTAAATTCTGGCTTACTCTTCCACTGTTATCAGGCTGTTAAAGACCTCCCACTTTTACAGGCCCTACCCCACATCATAGTGCATCAAAATGCACAGATATCCCACATTAACTGTATGTTTTCTGTAAAAACAATTTAAAAGGATTTAAAAGGATCGTGATACTTTTACATCTAAAATTTGTTAGGTTTGGATAACTTGTTTAAGGTCGGCTATAATTAGCTGTAATTTCTTGGTAATCATATTTTTTCAAAAATCTTTGTGATGAGAAAAAATATTTTTAATGTAATGAAATTTTATGAATATTTAATTTCAGAGGCAATGAAGAATGCACTGTGGTACCAGTTTATGGAAATTTAATTAGCGCTTATTAATTTGCTTTTAAGGCTTTTTATATTTTGTACTAAATTTTTCTTTTCAAGTTTCAGATGTTTTTTTACAAGTTCGCAGAATGCTCATAGGCACTCATTTTAGTGATTTTTATGTATATCAGGCAGTGTGCTGGCCACTGGTGTTAAAAAGTTGAAAAGGCGAAGTCCTTGCCCTCAAAGAGTTCAAGGTGTAAGGAAGATATTTAAATAAATTAATACCCACACACTGTGGTAAACATGCTAACAAAAATAGCATTAGAAACTGAATAACCCTGGGGCACCTGGGTGGCTCAGTCGTTAAGTGTCTGCCTTCAGCTCAGGTCATGATCCTGGATTCCAGGGATTTGAGTCCAAGGATTGAGCCCTGCTCCCTCTCTCCCTCTTCCTGCTTGTCTGCATGTGTTCCCTCTCTAGGTGTGTTTCTCTCTGTTAAATAAATAAATAAAATCTTTTTAAAAAAAAACAGAAAGAAAGAAAAAAGAAACTGAATAACCCTGCCCAGCCCAGTCCTCAGAAAAGGTGACCTTTGAGCGTAGCAATGACTAGCTTTCTTTATTTCTAGATTGAACAGTCCCTGGCTCTTCTTCATGGCAGATTGTCTCATTGATTATTTTCACTTTCTCGTTGCAGGTAATACAATCTTGAGTTCCTGTAGAAATCTGGGATATCTAGCAGAGTTGGTCTGACATTTTCAACCTATCAGGCCACTCTCTGTTGCCAGGTGCCTCCCCTTCCACTGTAGAGATAGAATATGAACCACGGGGTGATCCAGTTGCATGCGATCTTCCTCAACAGAGAACCTTCAAGGTCATTGCTATCATGATCCCATTATATAGGTGAGAAAATAAAACCTCAGAGAAGGAAAGTCATTTGCCTAAAACCAGGTGGGTAGTAAAATGGCAAAGCTGAGATTGAAATCTACTGTGTGGTGTCTTCACAGCTCTTCACCTGACCATTCTGTAGATTGGGAGACCCAATAGCTCATTTCCAAATGCATTCGTGTGGCCTCTGTTTTCTAGATAACTTTTTGTGTATATTTTCTCACTAATTTCCTTCCCTGTGATTTTTAAAAAGGGAAAAACAAACAAACAAAAACAGCCCTTTCTATGCCCAGGAAGAGGTAAAAACTTCTATCAGAAAAAGATAACTCAGAAAGGAAAAATATTGAGTATAAAATCATCCCCAAAATACCCCTAGCTCTTCCTGTAGTTTCTTTATAAAGTGATAAGCATTTCCATCTTCACCTTATATTTTTGTCTACCTTAGCATGAAATATTTTGCTTGATACATAATTTTTGATAAGGGAAGTTTCATCAGAATAAAACTATAATATTTCATATACTTGAATGAATTTTAGGATGGACGTTAAACAGAACAATAGGAGTATTCATATTATAATCACCATTTTTAATGATCTAATTTTAAGGTTTTGTAGAAGCTGAGAGAACCCACACAAACATTGAGTTAGTGAAAGGTACTAATAACAAAAATTCCTCAGAGCCATGAAGATTAGTCTTTGCTGTAAGTTAGGATAATATTCTGTTAGAAGGGTTCTGATTTTAGTATTGTGTAAGCTGTTTTCTTAATATGTATCTACCCTCTGCCTAGGTGATATTCATGAAATAAGGCATAGATAATGCATTTAGTAACACTGAGCTGAATCATGAAAAACATAATTTGTGTGCAATTTTGGGGAGTGTAAAAATAAAAGTTGTTTTAAATGTCAAAAAAAATCCACAAAAATAAAGCATTCTAATCAGAGAAAAAATTCAAAAGCTTGTGTCATAAAGGAAAACAATTTACTTGTACGGGTACCCTTAATAAGTGCCCCAAAGCGTTCCAGTGCTGTTACATTCTCTAATGATATTACAGTATGTGGCACATCTCATCTAATCTGTTAGTAAAATCCTAAAGTCACTTATGTCAGTCTCTAATGCAAGCCAAATGAGTCTTTCCAGTAATAAGAAGCTTCGCAGAATTAGTTTTCGTTTTGCAGAAAATTGCCATTGGGGCTGGCACTTTTATCTAAAAATTTCACTCGTGCATAAGCAAAAAACTCATATATTATTTGGTTACATTCCATCAGTATGAGAAATAACATTGTGAGAATTCTATGCATGCTAATGATATATAGAAATCCACCTGCTTTCAGATAAAATGAGTTTAATTTTCTGTTGCCCACTGCCTGGTTGGCCTTTCATAAATTACTTATGCACAGCTATTATTAAAATAGAGGGAAAGCAAATTAGAAAGTCCTCCTATCTCTCTACTGGATTTAGCCAAGGCAGGGCTGTGACAGCTAGAGTCAGCGTTTTTGAAAAAATTCTGCTCTCTTGAAAAATTTTGCATCTCTATACAATTCTATACCACTGTTGTAAACGTTCTGACCTGCCTTCTTACCAAATTAACCTAAATCCTTTCTATTTTTCAACATTAATGGAATCCTCTAGAGTCCTGCTGATATATATTAAAATATATTTATTGGTTAATTTGAATTCCAGCATTTTGTACCTCATTTCCAGAGCTCCTGTTATATCTGAACAGCTTTGGGCTTTAGCATTTAAAACTTACAAATTAAGATACATACAGTACATCTTAAAATTATCAGATCAAAACAACTTTTATTGGAGTATAGGATGGCAAATTTAACTTTCTGATAAAACTGAAAATGAAGACTATGTGAAAGAGTTAACTGGATTTCAAAGGGTGTTTTCTAGCTGTTGGGGGGGGGATCTTTTATTGGTCAATGAATACTTGACCTTTTAGTTTTAAGGACAAGTGAAGGTTTTTATTTCTAGAGGATTTTGAAGTCCAAAGTTTTAAGACTAATTTCTGTTAATTATTTTGCTTTGTTCAGTTACGATCACGGATTTCTTAGAATGTATCAGGTGATCATGTCTTTGAAGGCTGAGTCAGCATTGATGAAGGCTCTACCCTTGCAATGCTATGGTGTTAAAAGAGCTATCAAAATGCTGTTTGAAAAGCAACTTCAACTGTGGTTCATAGTGAAAAAGATAAAGAACCCTTCGAGCCATTTCATAAAATCTCAAATATAAAGAGATCATTTTTAAGACACTTGCATTCTGTGTCAAGAAGGAGGGTTACATTACAAAAGTAGTGTTTTAACCTAACTCTGGAAAATAAAATATGTTCATCAGGTTCTGCTGTTAGGATCTTTTCCATAGTGTTTTGATACAAGCTTTGTGCCTTAGTTTTTAAGAGTAGCTTAGTAATATAAGTTATTAATACATATAAAGTATATATTTTGCAGTATATGTGTGAGGTAAGAGTAGAGCAGTTTTAGGAAAGTATGGCAGAATGGGAAGAGAGACACAGACCTCTTTTTTGTCATCTGTGCCTCAAATCCTACCTAACCATTTTTCTTTCCTCTATGGGAAAAACCATTCAAACAAAGGTAACCAATCAACTAATGTTCAAAATGGATGTTCAGAAAGAATACCAAGCAAACAAAAGTAGCAATACAACTAAAAGACATATAAATGATTTTGAAAATCTGCTGTTGTAAGATACCAAGGGAAATTTTCATTTTCTGTCAACAGTAGTGTTCAAAGAGAATCCTCTCTCCTGCTGATAAAGTTTAATGATAAAATGTATGGATGTTTGTTCCACTGTATGGATGAAAAATACTATTTATATATCCAGCATCATTAATCCTAAAGTCCTGTGTGTAATTATTATATGGTTTTACAATACCTTTAAAATACAACTGCTCTGAAATTTGCAAAGTGAAATTTATTAATAGAGCTGTTTTTGTTTTTGTTTTTTTAAAGATTTTATCTATGTATTTGACAGAGAGAAACACAGCTAGAGAGGTAACACAAGCAGGGGGAGTGAGGGAGAAGGAGAAGCAGGCTGCTTCTGAGCAGGGAGCCTGATGTGGGGCTCGATCCCAGGACTCTGGGATAATGACCTGAGCCGAAGCAGACACTTAATGACCGAGCTACCCAGGTGCCCCTATTAATAGAGTTTTGTCAATTGTTTCAAAAAGACAGAATACAGAGTTTAAGATTGGTCAACTCCTTGAACCATGATATGTTAATTCTCCATTTATAAACTACTTAACTAGGTGAAGCTTCTTAGTTGTCTTGTTTTTACTTTGGCAGTGGTGGTTTGAGCCAAGAAATCCCAGGGAAGACAAACAGAGAGTCATTACTCTCTGCAGGTGCCTGCATAAAGTCTAGCACCTGCATGAAAAGAGAACATTTATTCCTTTAGATAAGTTTAAGTTGTCAGCATGGTTGGCATTGTGTAAAAACAGCTTCCTATCTGTTCTATGGTTTGTAGACTAGGAAGAAACACATTTAAATTGAAAGTAGAAAATGAATTAAGTTATTAGGATAATTCAGACAAAAAGCCAAAAATTAAGTATTGAAAATAAACCAATCACTTGCTACTCCTCAAAAACTGTAGCTTGCTTTCCCTTTCAGACTGTTTGCTTTAAATTAATTCATCGTTTAAATCATCAGTTGTTTCTCTGTAAATTGAAACGGAGCATGAATGGGTTTGTACAAAGCTAGGAATTTTTGAATTTGACAGCTAGATTTGAAACTTGGCTAGAGCATTTTCTAGTGATATTCTGGCTAGGTATATAATCTTACTTGAGTTTCAGTTTCTTCATTTATAAAAAAATTGGATAATACTTTACTCGTAGTTTCTTGGGAGGATTGAATAATATTATATATGAAAGTGATTTACTTTTGTGTATGCAGGTGCTCAATAAATATTAGGCTTACTTTAGTTCATTTAATCAGCTGTATATATGGAAGGCTTTTTTGATGTGCTTCGGATCTTACACATTTTTTTTTGGTAGTAATAGAGGTAAGATTTCCATGTATGACTTTCCTTTAGTCACTTACAGGTTTGTAAAAATATTTTTGTTATTGTACTCTTAGATCCTATATATGTTTTTATAGTATATTGGTATGACCTCCATATATAGCTCCTCTATATGTATATCCATAAATGAAGTAGAAACCTTGTTTCTTAAAAGAGGACGAGAACTTTGAAAATATGAAGGATTTCGATACATTTTTCAGAAAGAAAATCCTTAGATATTCATTGTAGAATATTTGGGAATTATACAACAGTATAAATTAAAAAATGAAAATCTTTCCATGTTCCAAAGATCTTTGAATATGTTGTCTTTTAATCTTTTTCTATACATATATCTGTATATCTTTTTACAAAATTGAGATCATATTATATTTGCTAAGATTTGATACACATTTAATAGTAACATTTGTGATTCCTCATGACAAATATTTTTATAAGCATAATTTTTAATGACTGCACCATATTCAATTGAATGATCTCACAATAATTTATCAAACCATTTGCTATTTTTGAATGCTTAGATTGTTTCTAATTTACCACTCATATAAATTTATTTAACATAAATAAGAATTTTTTGTTGCTAGTAGGTTTGAACTTTTTAAATGTTTATTGGAATTTGAATTGTCTTCTTTGGTGGATTGTCTTTTTTTATCCTTTTATCATTTATCTATTGGTATGTTATCTTTTTCTTATTGACTTATAAGAGCTACTTATATATTAAAATGTAAATTCTTTATTATTTTGCATTTGTTTTTGGCCTTTTAATATTATGATGTTTTAAACCTTATATGGCTTTACATTTTTATGATGAAAAAAACCTTTTTTATTTATAATATTTACATTTTAACACTTTTATAAATATTTTATCCAAGTGTTTTACTTCAGAGAAGAGAAAACTTATTGCTTAAAATTAATTCTCTTTTTATCATTTTATTTTTACATTTAACTAATTTTTAAAAAAGATTTTATTTATTCATTTGACAGAGAGAGATATCACAAGTAGGCAGAGAGACAGGCAGAGAGAGAGGAGGAAGCAGGCTCCCTGCTGAGCAGAGAGCCTGAAGCAGGCCTCCATCCCAGGACCCTGAGATGAGATCAGGACCTGAGCCAAAGGCAGAGGCTTAACCCACTGAGCCACCCAGGCGCCCTATTTTTTACATTTTATACAAGTCCTCTGAAATTAATTTTTGTATTTTATGAAGAGGTATAGTGTTAGTTTTATTTTTTCTATGGAGTAGGCCACTTTTTTCTATTTCTTGTATTGGATAAGTCTCATGAGTTTATGATAGTCTTTGACTTCTCAGTTATCTGTTAGATCTATTTATCTTCAAGTATTTCCCTGCTAATACTGTGTTGTATGCAATATAAATCTTAGTTATTTTATTATTTGGGCAATAATAAAGTAATCATTATAAGAAATGATAGGGGTGCCTAGGTGGCTCAGTTGGTTAAGTGACTACCTTCGGCTTAGGTCATGATCCCGGAAACCCGGGATTGAGTCCCACATCGGGCTCCCTACTCCACGGGAAGCCTGCTTCTCCCTCTCTCACTCCCCCTGCTTGTGTTCCCTCTCTGGCTGTGTTTCTCTCTGTCAAATAAATAAAAAATCTTCAAAAAAAAAAAAGAAATGATAATGATGAAGAGGACAAGAATTATCAGTTCAGTCAAGTGAAGTCAGTTTGCTCGGTGACCTTGGTGAAGCTACTTGCCCCATTTGGGGTAAGTAAAGAGGGAAGGATCTGCAAAATGGGGAGAATAGTACCTGGTGAACATTGTGGTCCCCACTAGGCATTTTAGTCCAACTCTTGAGTGTCCAGTTATGGTGGTGTGATCATGGTTAACAGAGGTTGGTTTAGATAAGGTCCTGTCTAAGCTAATCTGGGCCAATAAGACTTCAGAAAAGTCTTGCTTGGGGTATCTGGGAAAGAATTTTCCTGCATTTTAGCAGATGGGCAGGATCGTTTCAGTGACACACACCTACATTTCCCTTGAACATGAGCAAGGAATTCCATTGTTCTGTCTACTATTGGCATTTATCTTGAGATTATGAGGCAAGCCAATGTGAGGAGTAAAGCTGACCCAAAGAGAAAGGAAAAGCTGAGAGAATAATGTGAAGTACATCCTGTGCCCTTATATCTCTTTGTCTGAAGCCCACACTACTTCTGACAGGTCACTGTTAATTGCAGCTGTAAGCATCTTGATTGATATATATTACCTCTTCCAAGTTTAGTGTGATAAGCAAATAAAAGCAGGATTCCATAGCTTTAGACTATTGCCAGGAATAATATGTGGTTGTCATCACCAAGATGTTGTTAGATATGAAAATGTTGCTATCATTATGAACAAGTTAGTGAATCACACATTTCTACCAGCAAAAAAGATTTGAGCATGCAGCTTCGATGTATTTCTTTATTAGATGCATTACTGTACATGTATATGTGATAAAGAACCTGTATTAGATACATGTAATATTGCATAGTATTATGTCATTATAAATTTCACAAAATAGGAAGGAACTAGAAAGAGATAAATATGAGTAATTTAAAATCATTTGTTTTACTTATGTTACAGAAAACTCGTTTTCCTCACTAACAGCACCATCATTATTTAATTTATTTTATAAAAGTTTCTGCTGATAATGACCCATTGCCAAACATTTACCATCTTAGAAGAGGTCAACAAATCATGAGCAGTTGTAATTAAAAGTGTTACGACTCTCCTTTACATTCAGCTCTTTTTGAAGAAACTACCAGCACCCATCTGTGATATACCAGGGTTTTCATGCGCACTCTCATCCTACTTCAGATGTTGTAAAGATTCTGTTCTTGGGTTAAGCCTCTGCCTTTGGCTCAGGTCATTATCTCAGGGCCCTGGGATCGAAGCCCACATCAGGCTCTTTGCTCAGTGGGGAGCCCCCCCCCCCGACCTGCCTCTCTGCCTACTTGTGCTCTCTCTCTCTCTGTCAAATAAATAAATAAAATCTTTTTAAAATTTTTTTTAAAAGATTCTGTTCTTTAAAGTAACATCTGGATGCATATTTAACCTCACACATAAACTGCAATAGGCCAAAGTATGCTGAAGGTTCATAGAAGAATTAGGAAGCCCTGTTGATCCTCTGCATTGCTAAAATCACTTATTTCCCTCCATCATACTGACAAACCTTTTATGTTAGGTTGACCAGTTTCGAGTGTCAGTGTCAAGTATATACTAATAACCATTAGGTTTATTTGATTCCTTTTTAAGATAAAGATAAATATAAACTCATTATTTCTTCCTATAGGTCAGTGGATTATCTTATGTCCTCTTGGTCTGTGAGTACCCTGAATTGAGAACTTTGGTTAGATATCAAGTGTGAACTGCTATTAAAAGTCAACAGACACAGCCTTTATATAAATCTTTTTTGTTCAAAAGTAGCAGTCATGAGAAAACATGTCAAAATAGTTGAAAAACAGATCCTAAGCAACAGATTACTCTAGTTGAAACACTAGATTACACACTGTTATGGATGCAGTGGCTCTCGTTATTCTGGCCATGGTATTGATTACAAACCTTGTAATCACAGATACAAGCACAGAATAAGAATGGTTGGTGCTACCATGGAAATTGAGGAAAAGCAAGACCAAATCAATGATATTACTTGTACTAGGTAAGGGACAGAACTGAGAATTTATCGTATGACAAAACGACAGGAACTATTATCTTAAACACCCTCTACAACAATGGAGAGCCAATAATATACACTTGTGGTAAAATTTAACTAGCTTTGGGGCACCGGGGTGGCTCAGTTGGTTGGGCAACTGCCTTCGGCTCAGGTCATGATCCTGGAGACCTGGGATCAAGACCCGGGATGGAGCCCCGCATGGGGCTCCCTGCTCGGCGGGAAGCCTGCTTCTCCCTCTCTCACTCTTCCTGCTTGTGTTCCCTCTCTCTCTGTCAAATAAATAAATAAAATCTTAAAAAAATTTTAACTGGCTTTAAAATAAGGTAAAAACACAGTTACATGTGGCTGCTCCGAGCACTTGGCAAGCTTTAAAATAAGGTAAAAACATGGCACCTGGGTGGCTCAGTTGGTTGGGCAACTGCCTTTGGCTAAGGTCATGGTCCTGGAGCCCTGGGATCAAGTCCCCTATCAGGCTCCCTGCTCATTGAGGAGTCTTCTTTTCCCTCTGACCTCTTCTCTCTCATGCTCTCTCTCTCGCATTCTCTCTTTCTCAAATAAATAAATGAATAAATAGATAAATAAATAAAATCTTTTTAAATAATAGTAAAATAAGGTAAAACATTGTTACATCTGGGTACTCTGAGCCCCTGGCAAGTGAATTACACTATATAGCCAAGTGTAGTGCTTCCTAAGGACTAAACACTCAACAATCAGCCCTTTTATTATATTTTAACATTTCTAGTATGAGTTTCAAACATTTGTGCACTAAATAAGCAAACATTTCCAAGACTGTTCTATAGATTGTTATAGAGGGCTCATCTGAAGTCTGTGAGACCACTTCCCACATCTTAAAGTAACTCCACATGGCCATCCTTTTTGAATTCTTGCTTTGCTTTTTATGGTGTCTCTTTTCTTTTCCTTTTATATTGTCCTTCCTTGTTAATACACTAAGGTCTGCTTCTGCAGCCCTTCTCTCCCTTCCTGATCTGCTGCTTTAAATCATTTTTGGCCTTGAAACAAGTTAGAAATGTCTATTAAAGACTAAACTGGTTTTGATTACTGGCAGAAGTTCTCATCTATTAACAAACTATAAATCTTCCTGCCTGGTTGTTATACATACATTTTGGATAGTTAATATTCTTTTTTTTTTTGGTTTTGGGATTGGAGAGGAGGGTACAGACCCATGCTTCAGAGTGGGTAAAGTGTTACTTAAGCATGTAATATTTTCTGCCTTTGACTTCGTCATAGTGGATTCCTTCAAACTTGTGTCTGTTGATCATTAAGCCTTAACTCACAAAAGGTTATTATGACCTATTTCCTGTTATCCAGCTTCTTAAAGTTTTTCTCTCAGAATAGGGAATTTGGAAAAACATAAACATCCTAAGGGATGCCAAGAAGGACTCTTTCACTGAACACTAGTGACCCCTACCTAATTTCTGTTATTCCCTTACTCTAAGACCAATTACAAAATATTCATTGACCAAGAATTGTTTTGTTTTTTTTTTTGACTTTGGGAAATTCAGAGTCATTGCCTAAACTTTTGGCTGAAATAAAGAAGTAAATGAATGAAATAGTAAATAAAATAAAATAATATGTATTTGTTGTTTGTCCTATAATAAACTTAAATCATTTAACTACTTACCAAAACTTGCTAGAGTTGATGGTGTTCATTTGATATTTGAAGTGCATTTCATAATAGTTTTTTTGCAATTTTGAAGTTATTTAATACCTATTCTTTGAGAAATTACAGAAATTTATTAATCACATAAAGTCCAATAATACTACCATTTCTGTCTGCTTCGTATTTTACAATTTTTAAGGCATTCTCTCCATAATTTAATTTTTTTAGTTCTCAGAACAATGGCAAGAGAAAAATGGGGCAAGTTTTATTTATTGTTTAAAACTGAGCCACATTAAAATTGCGTCTAAGGGACTGACCAAGGTCACAGAGAAGGCTTTATAAGTGGTAGAACTGGGATGAGAATGCTGAGTCAATGCTTTTTGCCCTTCAGCATGCTGCCTGAGGGGACAGTTCACAGAACTCCTGATATGAAAAGGAATGCTTAATAAAAACCTGCTGATTAGGGGCACCTAGCTGGCTCAGTTGACGGAGCCTGTGAAGTCTTGATCTTGGGGTTGTGGGTTAGAATCCCATGTTGGGTGTAGAGATTACTTAAAAATAAAATCTCCCCCCCAACCCCTACTGATTAATTGATAAAGAAGCAAAACATTTCTAACTGAAGTGAGAAGAGGCTGGCAGAGAGAACAGATCTGGAGAGGAGCTGGCATGTGCCTGTGTATTTTCATTCTCAGTCACTGCTAGATCTTGTGCATCCTGTCCATGAAATGGCCCAGGAGTCATTCTTCCCTGGCCATGGCTGTAGCTGCTAGATGTGGACCAACTCCCCCTTTAACTAGGATTAAGGAGGTGCCATAGAAGAGAAACAAAGGGAGCCCTCTTCTTACTAAATAGGCTGAAAAAATGTTCAGATTCGCAGCTGTCAGAAATAGCAGGTCTTTGGCATCCTCCCCGTGTGGAAAATGATGATGGGAAGTTCCAGTCCTTCAAAATTCCTGGACTTAGAGTTCTGTTGTTTCTTTGGTCTTGGGAAAGGACTTTAGGATGACATAGCACATATCAGTGCACACAATATTTTACAAAAATCAGTCCTTTGTCCCCAGAAGTTAATTTTCCTTTTTATTTAGCATAGGACATATCCTAGGAACTTAGTAAAGGGCATGCTACAATATTAAGAATTCTATAATTAATGTTGGCCAGGATTTGAATTTAAATCCTTTACTTTTCAGGGTCTAATTAAACTGAAACATTATTGTGAGTAGAATGAGACATTTTTCTGACCAACCATATATTAATGGTTTAATGGGTAAGGATTTTATGTTAAAAGATATATTTGGCATAATGTGTTTTCCTTTGAAGTTGAGAAGAGTGAAAAGTTATCTTGCCTTAACATAAAAGGAAATCACCTTTGGTATAAGAGACCTTATTAGGACAAATATTAATTTATTTCTTTATAATTTTCAGTAGCTCTAAAATATACTGCAAGATTCTAAATATAATTATAGACACTACAGCAAGGTAACCGCTGTAGTTTAGGAGCTTTTGGTTCTAAATTACTAATTCATTTTAGATCACATTTTTAGGTGTTTAGTTTAACTTTTTGGGGAATAATGTCAATATTTGCAGATAGCTTAACTTTAAAACTGTTGCTACAACACAATTGTACATTCAAGTGCTAAATTTCAGGTTTTACTTGTGCTATAAAAAGTAGTTTGATATATGTTCTGAAAGTATGCTATAGGAAAATAATCATATGTTGATGTTTATGGTGTACTCTATGAAAGAAATAGTGTTCATTTTCTGGCAATCATTTTTCCACCCCAGAATTATAAATTATATGCATTAACAGCATTAGTATCTTAGATGTCTGTGGTAACTTTTTCTGGAATAATTCAAGTGCATTTTACATCTATTATTTCCTTGAATCTTAACATCAGTATTCAAACTCACAAATCAATTAATTGAAAAAAATATTATAAAACTTGAACCTGAAAGAACAATGCATAATCTGAAATTTATAAACTATAAAAATTATAAAAAAGACAAACCTCCAAAAATGTTCTCTTCCATAAAAGAATATTCTTCAAATTTCACAAAGATCAAAATATTAGATTATTTAAAACTCAACTAATATTGAATAAAATCATCAGGCATAAATAAAACAGCCAGAAATACTATAAAATAAGCCTTCAATTTTTGTGTAAAATAAAAGTGTGTTTTATACTCATACAAGCTTATAATCTTCTGCCCTACTTCTCTGCTCTCAGGGAGAAAAGATCAAATTCTTTTGCTTTTTTTCAGTTTTGTCAAAAAGAAATCATAGATCTTAGGAGAAGTGGATAAGGAAGTGCAACAAAGGTCAGAGCTAAGGGCCAGGTGGACGAAAAAGAAAGCTGATTTCATTTTCCCCAATTGGACTGTTCTCTGGAGTTGGCTTATCAATGTCTTGTGCTGTAGTCATAGTAGAACTGCCACTCAGATCTTTATTTTTCCTGCAATAGAAAACTAGCCTGTTAAATTTAGGAAGAATATAATTGTCACAAAGCCCTCAGAGTAAGGCCAGTGACTGAAGGGAATGGAGGAGTGCTCAGGAATGTTTGATTGAAGATGGAACTTGGATAATTTACTTCTGTTGTCACCAGCAAATCAGCATATCCCAGAGTTGGAGCTCTTGAAATTTACTGTGTTTGGTTTCAGTAGCATAGGGGTTAAGTTTTCTTCCATCTTGCCCTAGGCTCTTCTTAAGAGCTGGGAAAGCAGTTCTGCCAATTCCCAGGTAAGGTTATTCAAGACAGCATTAAGGCAGAGCTCAAATTTCTTCTGTTGAGAACTTATCACTACTCAAACCATAAGGAAATCTAAAGGCTGCCAAAATGCTTCTCTGATGCCCTCCCCCACCAGGAGAGAGATAAAAATGAAAGATTTACAGAGCAAACTACAGTATAAGGAATACACACACACACACACACACACACACACACACACACACACACACATTTTTAAAAACCGTGCCACTTTGTCTTATTTGCATGAACACAAATCGCTTTCAAGTTAATGCCAGAGAAAAAGGCAACATTCCCTGTGATGACTTGCTGAAAAGCTCACTGTATTTGTTTGATAATGGATTTTAGTTCATTGTCATGTACTTCACTCTTCATCAGTAGGAGCACTTCAGGGTAAAGAAACAGGCTTTTACCACACTGGAACAAAAGCTATATAAGAAAAAAAAAATCCTGAGCAGATGGAATATTATTTGCATTTGTACAAATAGTGCTTTTTAGCACAATTCATATTTCCCCATTGTGAGCTAAAGTAAGCCAGATGTGTCTACAGCATGCTGCAGACACAGAATCGGCTTTTTGTTTGTGAGACTCAGAGGTCCCAACCTTATGATATCTTTGTACTTGTATATCCATTAGTTTTATTTCAGTTACTTATCAGGAGGAAAAAGAAGGAGATGGCACTCTGTATTTAAGAGGACCATTGCAGAGATGGCCAGATTAACTATTTTTTATTTTTGTGAATGAGGATCAAATAGGTTTTAGTTATCTGAATGTCCATCTAGAGATCTAGACGATGATGTCAAATTAAAAAGCAGAATGTAAGTGCAGTAAAACAGTTCTCTCTGATTACATTAAATAATCTTTCACATATTATTCTTAAATGTCTCATGGAATGTAGATCGACAAATTATTTAACATGATAGATTTAAAATAGAATTTTAGGTCTGAAAGGGGTCTCTGACATTATTTTGTGTATTGCCCTCACTTTACAAATCAGGAAACCGAGGCTCTGGAACTGAAGTGACTTACAGGGAGTGGTACCAACAGGATTGGCACCTGGTCTCCCGACTTTGAATCCAGTCCTCTCTATCTATATCACCATCTTTTTTTTTTTTTAAAGATTTTATTTATTTATTTGACAGAGAGAAACACAGCCAGAGAGGGAACACAAGCAGAGGGACTGAGAGAGGGAGAAGCAGGCTTCCCGCAGAGCAAGAAGCCCGATGCGGGGCTCGATCCTGGGTCTCCAGGATCATGACCTGAGCTGAAAGCAGTCGCTTAACCAACTGAGCCACCCAGGCACCCCTATATCACCATCTTTAAAAATGGTTTACTTGGGCTCCAAGCTCAAAAAGGTTTGATAATTTAGACTTGAAAAGTAAATTAAACTAACACATTTTTCTTAGCTATTAGTGTGTGTCATTTGTGTTGGACCTTTCCATACCCAGGGTCACTTATGTAGAATGTCCTTTTGGGGAATGCAGCAAAGGAGCACTACATCTCCTCTACAGTGAAAAGACAGTGAACCAATATAAATCAAAAGAAAAACAGTGGATAACTTCAATTTCTGGTAAAGATAAGGATATTCTGTTTAATTAAAAACAGTGATATACGTATTTTTTTTTAAGTAGTCTCTAGAGTCACATACTCTACTGACTGAGCCAGCCAGGTGCCCCAACAACAGTGAGTTGTTTTTTTGTTTTTGTTTTTTTTTAAGATTTCCACTTATTTATTTGAGAGAGAGAAAGAGCAGGAGAGGAGAGTGAATCTGAAGGAGGCTCCTTGCTGAGTGCAGAGCATGACTCGGGGTTTGATCCCACGATCATGACCTGAGCTGAAACCAAGAGTCAGATGCTTAATCAACCGAATCACCCAGGCATCCCAGTGAGTGAGATTTTTAAAAGATAACTAAGCATTGGTTTTTTAAAATCAGTTAAAATTCATTTATTTCATTTCTTAAACCTCTGCTTTCCATATTACTATGTTTTGTATATAGTAGGGTACTCATCTTTCCATGCTAGTAGTGGAATAGTGGCTGCTCTCCATCTGTGTTAACCCAGAGTCTAGTTGGTAACCTGAGGGCCATTTTGATTGGGCTTTGGATCCTCTTATTCATTGTCCATTTAGTCATTCCATGGCATGATGGAGTACCTATTTTATATCAGGCACTATGCTGGGCAGTGAGACTATAGAAATAAATAAGATAGAGTACTTCTCTTCAAGGACCTTACAATCTAGTTAAGGAGAACAAAAAACCCAGCAGACAAATCTAAACAAATAAACAAATATATCAAGAAAAAAATAGGGAGTTATAGATTATACAATATGTATACAATGTACATTATACAATCCATATCAAATCTTATACTTTCTAATATCAAGATATACAATAAGTGCTTATAATAGGATGCCATGGAAGTAAATGAAAACAGACCAAGAGATCAAGGAAAGCCTTCTGCAGAAAGGTCTCAGCTAAGACCTGCCGAAAAACCACATCAGCGTTGCTAGGCACAGTGGGAAAGGGAGAAAGAAAAGGCATTCTAGGGACTAGAATGTGCAAAGACCAAGAGGTCAGTGAGAACATGGCATGTTCTGGTGCTATGTTTCCATGTGCTGGGGCATAGAATATGACAAGGAGATTAGAAGATAAAGGGCTAGAGAAGTAAGTAGATACCAAAAGATGAAGGTCTCATGAACTGTGTTAAGAATTTGAGACTCTATCCACTGAACAGTGGGTAAAAGAAGACTCTGAAGGATTTTACTTTGTCAGATTTGTTCTTCAGGATGATCACTCTGCTTGTTGTATGGACTGGTGGGGAGGGGGCCAGGGTGAAAGTACACAGACAAGTTGAGAGCTGTGAAATCATTCAGGACAGAGATGGAGAATTGAGCACAGTAGTGGTGGTGATGGCAAGAAGTGGGCAGTTTGAAGAACATCAGGAGGCAACATATGCACTTCTTAGTAATAGATGATTAGTGCAGACTGAGAAGAGAGATGATTCCAGATGACTCACATGGTTGGTGCATTCATAGGCTGCTTACTTAAGTTATATTTGGTTTAGGTTTTTTCTCTAACCATCTGACACCAAAGGAGAGAAAGTGCCTTTTCTGAGATCTAAAATGATACCGAATAACAGGGCTATAGAACAATATTCCCCCTCCCCCAAAAGCTGAAGTTAAAAGACTTTTGGGATACTTGGGTGCCTCAGTTGGTTAAACATCTGCCTTCAACTCAGGTCTTGATCCCAGGATCCTGGGATGGAGTTCTGTGTAGGCCTCCTTGCTCAGCGGAGAGCCTGCTTCTTCCTCTGCCCCTTCCCCTCTCTTCCCCTGCTCATGCTCTCTTTCTGACAAATAAATAAATAAAATCTTTTAAAAAAAAAGAACAAAATTTTCTCATAAAAATAGAAATATTTGTATCTTACTAACTTTTTAACTATTGGAAGCACTTTAATTCAGGAAAGCACATAATCTACACAAGTAGAAGAAAATCTGTCATCTCTCATGCAGAAAGTTACTATTCATTTTTATTTTTAAATTTTTTTAAAGTTTTTAATTTTTTAAAAAGACTTTGTTTGTTTATCTGAGGGAGAGAGGGTGAAAGCACGAGCAGGAGGGAAGAGTAGGGGGAGAAACCGATTCCTCGCTGAGCAGGGAGTCTGATGTGGGACCTGAGTGGAGGCAGACCCTCAATGGACTGAGCCACCGAGGCACCCAATAGTTACTGTTTTAACATCCAACTGTCTCTAACTATGGATGCTTATTATCTGAATTTAGACCTGAATTTTGGTAGCATGGAATATTTATATCTCCTTCTAATCTTTTTTACATATACATTTTACAGAATTGGTTTCACAGTGTGACTATAATTGTGTCCTGATTTTTTAGAACATTACATTGCATACATTTGCCCTATTTATCATATAATCTTTAAAAATAGGCTTATGCTGACTGGACAGTAATCCATTATACTGTAATTTATGGAAACATTTCCCTATTGAAAAACATTAAGTTCATTTTTATTTTTTCACCGTAAGACTGTGGCAATGAACATTTTAAAATATAGTATTAGCCTTTGATTGTTTCTGCAGGATAAATTTCTAGAAGTGGAATTACATCTTGAAATCTCTTTAATAGGTAATGCCAAGTTGACCTGATATTTTATATCAATATTTTGAGTTTTCCTTGGGTTCCTGGAAAACTGTGTTTGAATGTTTCCAGAAAGCAGAAAAATTTCAGAAAGTGTCTTTAAATCAGGAATACATAACAGATATTTGAGTTAAAGGAAGATGTGACCATTTGTTTTGTCACTTATTTGGAAAGGGACAGTAAGTACACCTGCCATAGTAAACGAGTGCTCAGTGTCTCTCACACCAACATACAGTGTTTATCACAGCCCTCAAAGGAGCGGACAGCTAAAGGAATCTGGTATAAAATGAGTTTATTTTGTTACATAATCAGTGGAGCATAAGTTGGACAGCACATGATCAAACGTTGGACTTAACATACTTCCATCAAGGAAAAAAGAAAGTTCTTTGTCTTCCTCCCCCTTTCCCAGAGATATTTCATCCAGAGCCACTCCTTAACTGATTTCTTTTCCAAATCTTGTACAGGTAGCTGTCTCTTCTCTGCTCTTCCTTCAGTAGCACCATTCCACTGCTAAATTATAATTTTCAAAGTGTTGAAAATATGAGGCTCATACTTTCATATAGATTACTCTCATACAAATAAAATGAACACTTAGCAAAAATTTTATTCGGCTCAGGGGCTCCTGAGTGGTTGAGTTGGTCAGACATCTGCCTTTGGCACAGGTCATGAACTCAGGGTCCAGGGATAGAGTCCTGCATTGGGCTCCCTGCTCCGCAGAGTTGCCTTCTTCCTCTCACTCTGCCCCCTCCCTGCCCCTGTTCGTGCGCTCTCTCAAATAAATACAATCTTAAAAAAAAAAAGTTCAGCTTATTAATAGAAGGACTGTCATTGAAATAATTATCATGTTGAAGGAGAATTTAAAAAGCAGAGATATATGGGGCGCCTGGGTGGCTCAGAGGGTTGAGCCTTTGCCTTCGGCTCGGGTCCTGATCTCAGGGTCCTGGGATCCAGTCCCACATCCCTCTCTCTGCTCGACAGGGAGCCTGCTTCCTCCTCTCTTCTGCCTACTTCTGATCTCTCTGTCTAATAAATAAAATATTTTTTAAAAAAGCAGAGATATGTACAAGTAGTTAGGAATGCCAAAATGAATATGCCAGTAAATGGAAAACTGGTTAGTATTTTTTAGGGCAAAGAAATGGTATGTTTGAGATTTTCTTTTCTATAGGGTAAAGGTTAGTTATATCTCTACTGGACACAATTTATTTGCATTGCTATTAACAAGAATAATTTGCATTACTCTTCTTTTTCTTTTTTAACAAATAAACTTCCACCTCTACAGAGTTGTGAAACAGTTTAGTTAATAGAAAGTCAGTCAGAGGTACTATACATTGCTACAAAATCATCAGATAAATCCTGGAAGGTCCTAGGAAGACATGTAATAATTGCTTATGCCATTTTTCAAATCTTGGATATTTTTCCTAACACAATTATGACCTCCCATTTTGGTTATATACATTTAAAAATTTTTTCCCATTGTTAAAAATAAACAAACCTGTCCTTCTACTTGTTTCACTTTCAAATTTCCTTCACATTTCTTTATTTCCTTTTATCGGTCAACTCTTGCAAAACTTGTCTAGACTTTCTGCCTTCATATACCCCCATATCATTTACACAACAATGATTGTAATCTCCTTTGAAACTCAACATTTCACTAGAATTGCTATTACAAAGATCATCCAACTCCTATCTACCCAATCTCATGCCATAGCTTTCTAGAACATTTGGCATGGTTCACCACTCCATATTTTTGAAATGCTCTTCTCCCTCCTTTCCATGTCCCTGTTCTCTCCTGATTATTCTCTTACTTCTTTGACTTCTCACCTACTCATGTATGAATTCAGCACACATTTCCTGTGTGGCTGTCAAATGCCAGCTATTTTGTCAGAAAACAGAGATTCAAAAATGAATAAGGCTCTGGAGAAGTCTGGTAAGTAGAAATAAATTTATAAACTAATATATCTACTGTTAGTCTTATGTTTTCTTTGTGCTAGTCCCTTGTACCAAAAACTTTACACATATCTCTTTCATTCTCAAAATAACTTTGCAAGGAAGGTATCTTCCTTTTTTTTCTCTTTCTAACGTAGGAAAAAATCATGACTCAAAAGAGGTGAGATAATTTGCCAAAGGCCACACAACTAGTGGATCATAGAATGGAAATTCAACTCATGTCTTTCTAAATCTGTAGTCTGGGCTCTTGTCCTCAGTGCTACAGAATAAAAGTATTATAAGAATTACAATAAGAATATTATTGTACAAAGTCCCAGGGGCTTGTCACAAAGGTTGAAGCATTCAGTTCTATTAGAGGGTGAAGAATGGAAGATCCAACAAAACCTTGAAGCAATATTATGATTGTGTCGTGTCATTACAGATGAATATACATTCATAAGGTAGACAAAGGAAAAGAGCACTCCAGAGGGAGGGAGCATGAACAAAGGCCCACTCTTTAAATACTGATGTTTTCACATCTAGCGGGTTCACCTTCTGCCATCTTTTATTTCTCACTTTATGGGCCCTCTGTGAACCATTTCATCTACTTCAGGGGCTGTAAACACTGGTATAGCTTTATTTGTCTCAAGTCTATATATTTATTGCAATCTTCTTATGGATCACCAGAACTGTATTGTTACTCACTGGAAGGCTCTATTTGGCTATTCAACAAGCACTTTAAATGAAACATGATTTGTTCCCTTCTAGCCAGGTTTTCCTTCTATACATATATTAAATTAACCCAATTTCATAATCTTAGATTTCTTATATTTCCTTAGTGTTTAAAATTCTTTGAAAAAAGATCACTAAGAAATATTATTTCTCTTTCTTAAATATCTCTTGATTCTGTCTTTTCCTCCTATCCTGGCTGCTGCTATAAACCATATTTCAGGCTTTTATTATTTCATTGAGAATATAGACCTCTAATGAAACAAGCAATGTGGTGCATATATATATATGTATATATGTATATATTCATATATATATATATATATGAAAGTGGAAAGAATATAGGCTTTGGAGTTGAACAAATCTTTAGAATACAATTTCCAACTCTTTTTTTTTTAAGATTTTATTTATTTATTTGACAGAGAGAAACACAGTGAGAGAGGGAACACAAGCAGGGAGAGTGAGAGAGGGAAAAACAGGCTTCCTGCCAAGCAGGGAGCCCGATGTGGGGCTTCATCCCAGAGTCCTGGGCCTCTGAGGCCCTGAGCCGAAGGCAGATGCTTAATGACTGAGCCACCCAGGCACCCCACAATTTCCAACTCTTAATAACTAAATAAAGTTACAGAACTTATTTGAGTCATTATTTTCTCCTTCCATAAAAATGGGAAATTGTAATATCTCCTGTTTAGGGTTATGGTAAAGATTTAATATGATAATGCCTATAAAGCACCAGCGCCATGCGTATGCAATAGCTATTTAGTAAATGGCTGATATCTTTTGTATTTGATTGTTGAGTGAAATAAATGCAATTAAAAGACACACAAAAGGGGGTGCCTGGGTGGCTCAGTTGGTTAAGCGACCGCCTTCAGCTCAGGTCATGATCCTGGAGTCCCGGGATCGAGCCCCACATCGGGCTCCCTGCTCGGTGGGGAAGCCCGCTTCTCCCTCTCTCTCACTCCCCCTGCTTGTGTTCCCTCTCTGGTTGTGTTTATCTCTGTCAAATAAATAAATAAAATCTTAAAAAAAAAAAAGACACACAAAAGAAGAATATTGACACATGTAATTGGGAATTTCAAGACACTGTCAATCTGGGGCTGACACAACATTGACAAAGGTCTCTTTTTCCTTTTACCTGTATTCTTCTAATGTATTGACATCTGTATTACACAGACTCATTGTAATGGCCATATGGCTGCTGGGAACGCTCAGCCTATGTCCTTAGACTATATTGACTGAAAGTATCCATATGTTAAATCTCAACAAAGAAACCAAATTGGCCCTGCCTGAGTTACATGCTTACCCATGAACCAATCATATGTACCAGGAAATATAGCATTAACAATGACCTAGCCTTATGGTTCTGTGGGACATGGTGATTGACAGTCCCACGAAGATGAGTAGATAGGAAGTTCTCACCAGGAAATGAATGCTTTCAGGCAAAAACCCGTCCACCATGCCTCTCTCACCCAATCTCCTTGTCTCTAGCATTTCTATCCAGTATATCCTTCATGATATAAGTGAATTATTTTTCTAAAATATAGAGTGTATTATGCGACTCTCAAAACCTTAAAAATCTGTACCTTATTTATAGAACATAGCACCAGCTTCTTTGTAGGGCTTCGAATATGCACACTGTCTGACTCCATCCAACCTTACATTCTTTCCCATTGTGTACCAAGAATACTGTCCCATTTCCTCAGCACACACTCAATTTTCCCTTTTCTCTTTCTCTTTCCCTCTTGGGCCTTTGCTGAAACTGTTCTGCTTAAAATGACCCTTTTCTCCATGTTAGCTTGGAGGTGACCAATATTTCTTAATAGACTGCAGTGGAATTCATTCTTTTGGTTTAACCAGAACTCTTTTTCCTAAAAGAATTTGCTTTTCTCCTATTGCAATGATATACTTCTGAAAGCAATGCCAAACTCAGCAGCACCCCAACTTTGGCTACATGACCCAGGCCAGACAGATCACGCTGTGGCCACAGTGATTGATCCAAGGATGAGCAGGTATCTGAAGCTGGGCCAGTTGGCTTTCTCAGTCCTTCTTAGAACGAAGGTAGGCAATACAGATAGTCTTTCCTGTGAGTCATTAATTTGAAATGATGTTTAGTCCACAGCTACAAGTGACCATGTCCCCTAATACAAAAAGAAAACAAAGAGGCAGAAGGTGACAATGAAGCCAATGTGTAAAGAAAATCAGGTAAGAGAGGTGGAGAGACTCAAAGTTAGGGTGTTCAAGTCCTTGTTTTAATAGTGCTGACTCATAATTGCTTTTTTTTTCCTTTCCTTTCCCTTAAACTACTTTGACTTGAGTGTCTATTACTTGAAAGAAGTAGTTTTCTAGGTCCACCTTAAAAATTTCTTTCTCTAGGCAGTCTGTCTAGACCACACCATTATAGACCTGTTTTATTATACAATTACTGTCTGCTTTTAAGAAGGTATAGTTAAGTATTTATCTATCCCCCTATGGTCACTCATTCAGTAACATTGACCAAGTATTACCATGTTTATGACTGGGCTAGATTGAGAGCTTAACTCCTGCCCCACTCAGCACAGGGCCTGGTACACAGCAAAGTTAAGAAAATGTTTATTAAATTGAATTGGCAAAGGTTATTGAAAGAAGGGTTTTCTTCCCATTGTGCCTGATAACAGTAGTTCTCTCTCCATTCTAAGTTCTGTAATAGAATCACAAATAATCTAAAATATTTCACTAAAAATGTAATTTTTGAAAAAATACATGAAGTGGAGAACATGAGCTACATTAGAAACAGAAAAAGGTTAACTTTTCAAATAACAAACTCAAGCCATTTCAATGTCTTACCTCGAAATAGCAGGTACAAATTGGTTTATTTGCATTTTCTTGGTTAATTACACATTTTGGAATGATCTTTCCATGTGGAAGTCATTGATAACAGGATCTAATTCCAGAGACCAAAGTGCCATTAGTCTCATTGAATTGAAGCATTTTCAGAGGTTGGAGTCAAAGCCTGGGAATTAGAAATCGTGGGTTTTAATTACATCTTGGTCACAGATTGGTTGTTTTCTTGGAAGCACAAAACCTCAAAAGAATTTAAGTGCATTTAAAATGAAGATGAAGATCTTTGCCTTCTTCAACATCAGACTTTATGTCATTTAATGAAATGTTGCCTAAAAACACCTTTGAATTCCTAGGATGGTGTGCATCACTTGAATAGAATGGCTATTTAGTATCATGAATGAATAGGTAAATTAAGGTCTTTGGTCCACTAGAAACCAAAGTCTAGTTGTTTGTGAAGGAGGCACAGAAAGAGAAGGGGAAAATGTTGGCCTGGATCAGGTGCCTACTGTACACTAACTGGGTAGTGGGAAGGGCTCTTTACTTAACTTTAATCCTTAGAAAATTTTTAGGAGGTAAGCAGAGAATATACTTTACACATAAAGAAACTTAACCTCAGATAACGCTAATTCATTTTCTTTAGGGTCGCACAAACAACAATGGGATGATGGTCTGTGTGCTGGTTTTTATAGAATTAATTATGATGTAAAAAGACTCTGCTGTTGGTCTGACAAACTAAGCCATTTTCTTATAACAATGAAAACTAGGTATCCATTTTGGGTATCTTTTGAAAAGTAGTGTTATGCATTTTACTTTAATTATTGTCAGCAATAAGGGGAACTTTGAACTTCAGAGTGTTTTTGTTCTATCAGAGTGACTCATACATTTAAAAAGTTAGCCCTTGAGTTTGTTTCTGGATAGACCTATAGGAATGCTGTGGGCAATTGTTCTCAAACTCTAGATTAGGCATTAGATTGTCTTGTGGAACATGTTGAAAAAACCAGCATTGATTCCTTTCCATGTGAAATCTGGGGAGAGAGAGAGAGTGTGAAAGAGAGAGTGTACATACTCTCCTCTCTGAAATAGGAAGACAGTGACCCCGAATGATAGGTGTCCTGTGAGAAGACTAAAGCCAATTCAGTGGAGATGCATGAAGAGTAGGAGACACTACGAAATCTAGGTTCTCTTTAGTGGAACCCGGAGTCCCTGAATTCACTCTATAGTTGCATACATTTTGAACTTGGCTTCAGAACTGACCTGCTCTTCATATAACCTTGGGGGAAGAGGTTTGGCAGAGACATTACCTGGTCCTGACAGGTTCTCTTCTCACATCTTGGAGCAGGTTTGAGTCAAAGCAGCTAACGTAGGTGAGGAGACAGCATTCTGAGTGAATACATGAAGCAGCTAAATTGAGAATCCTTTGGCAGCAAGCCCAAAACCATACCATTAAGGAGGCTGCACCACTTTCAACCACTGGATAAGACAGGATAATACCTTCATGTTTCACTTGGCCAGTTCATAATGTGGCACTGGAAAAGAAGCAACTCTGTCAAGCTTGTGTCTGCATTATCTGATTTTCCCCACACTGCCCCTGCTGTCCCATATTGTGTCAGAAGTGCATTACTTGTTGGAGCAGTGAGGCTCAACCAATGTGGAGAGTGGGGCTGGGAAGATTACGGTGAAGAGCAGTGAGGCTCAACTAATGTGGGGAGTGGGGAGAGGCAGGGAGATAGATGTACAACACAAGCTCTGCTTTGACTCACACGACCAAATCCAGTTGAGAAGCCAGTTCAGGTTTTGGTGTAACAACTCTATTGGCAAAAGACAGCAAGAATTTTCCCAAAGCTGTTTCTTTTGAATTCAGATAAAATGGTGTTAGGAGGATGGGAATGCCATTCCCTTAATTGTTTTATTCAAAAGAGGTTTAAGTGTGTGTGTCTGCATGTGTGTACCTATGTGTGCACTCATTCATTACTCCCAACATGGATACATGGAAGAAGTCTCTTTTGAAAATGGCCCTAGTGTGCTACGGGATAAAGCTATTTTGCTGATATTTTTCTTGTCTGTAAGACACAGAATTTAACCTAATATTCCTTTCCCATACAAACTGGCAGTAGTCAATATAGCATTGGTGTCAGATGAGGATTAGAGTGCATGAGGGTCCACATGACTGTATCTTTATGCAAAAACAAAGTCTATGGCATAATCGAAATAGTCAGTAGAGGCTCACAATGGATTCTGAACAGTTCATAAAAATGGCTTATTAGTAACTAATAGAGGTCTAGTATCACATTGATTTTTAAAACTGGCCTTAGAAAATCACAGGGGTCACTTAAAATATTGACAGTTTAATAAGTTTAAATATTTTTGATCATACATGATGCCCTGCTTTTTTTCATCTCCTTACTAAAGAAAAATTTAAATTCTTCAGGTGGGAATACCACTTAGAAAATACATGGTAACTTTTATTTTTTTTTAAAGATTTTATTTATTTATTTGACAGAGAGAAACACAGCCAGAGAGGGAACACAAGCAGGGGGAGTGAGAGAGGGAGAAGCAGGCCTCCCGCTGAGCAGGGAGCCCGATGCGGGACTTGATCCTGGGTCTCCAGGATCAATACCTGAGCCGAAGGCAGTCACTTAATCAACTGAGCCACTCAGGCGCCCCCATGGTAACTTTAAGTAGAGAACCTCATATATACTTTTTAACAAACATTAAACAGTACTTAACAGTAATAATAAAAACAGCTACCATTTATTGCATGACTACTATGTACCTGATAGAGTGGTGTTTAACTCACATTATCTCAGTTAGTTCTCCCAAAAGCCCTATATTCTTAATGCTATAGTATACCCATTTTACTGAAGAGGAAAATAAAGCCTGGAGAGTTTAAGGTTACATAGCTAAAGTAAGGGGTGGATTTAGGAATGGAATCTATAGAGGCCTGATCCCTGGAACCTGGTTCTTAACCATTATGCTATCCTAGAATCACAAATACTTTTAACATAACTGGGGAATGTAGCAAGAGGAGTTTAATGGCCTGTCATGTTGAGCGGGCTTTTCCAAATTAATAAATTAGGTGTTGTTCACTAGATCACATAGAAGCTTCATTAAAGCAAATCAAGTCATCCTTCTTGCTTGCTAACCTAATACCAGTAAGGAATGGACTAGGGAAACTAGATTTCCAGTTAAATTTTGTTCCAGGCATGGTGGTTCATGTAAACTACATAAGGTAAGCACCATCCTGCTATCAAAAAGACCCCAGAGATATTTTATTAGATTCTCTTTAGTACGCATGTATGTATGTATGTATTTCTAGCGTGAAAGAGTGAGCAAGCATGCACATGCAAGCAGGGAAGGGGGTTCAGGAGGGAAGGAGGGTGAGGGAGAGAGAATCTTAAGCAGATTCCACATCCAGGGGAGTCCAGTGCAGGCTCTACCTTACGACCCTGAGATCGTAACCTGAGCTGAAATTAAGAGTCAGATGCTTAACCCACTGAGCCATCCAGGTGCCTCTAAATTGCTCTTAAATTAAGAATTGCTATTTAGAGGGGCACCTGGGTGGCTCAGTTGGTTAAGCGACTGCCTTCGGCTCAGGTCATAATCCCGGAGACCTGGGATCAAGTCCCATATCGGGCTCCCTGCTCGGCGGGAAGGCTGCTTCTCCCTCTCTCACTCCCCCTGCTTGTGTTCCCTCTCTGGCTGTGTTTCTCTCTGTCAAATAAAAAAAAAAAAAAAAAAAAAAGAATTGTTATTTAGAAAAGAAACATACTTTAATCATAAAAAAAGTAAGAAAAATACAAATATATTCAAGAAAAAAATCACTCATTCATAACATAGAGGCCACTGTTTACATTTATTGTTCTTACTATATTCTTCTAGTCTGCTTTTTGTGCCATATATAATTTTTTATTTTTTTAAATAAAAATAGATCTACCATAATGTTATTTTTTTACTGTCTTCTCTTACCAACATATTAATAAATGATTCTGCAGCCACAGCCCCCTTTACATCTCATAAACTTTGGAAAAGTTGCTTTATTTCTAAGTGCCCCAACTTGCTTTTCTGTAAAATAGAGATATTAGTACTTTATAGTGTTGGCATAAATGTTCATTTTTAATATAGGAAAAATGCTTAGAGCAGTACCTGGCACATAGTAACCTGGCACATAGTAACCATAGTACCATATGAGTGTTTGATAAATGAAAAAATAAATACTGGAACAAACGATGCACATTTTTCTTTAAGGACTGTGTTGCATAGTACCAAATTAGTTTCCAGAAAGAGTCTACCAATGTATAGTCCTAATAGTAGGATATAAGTGGAGGACCCATTTTCCTGCCTCCATGGCAGAGTGGTTAAAAGTATGGGAGATCAGGCTACCTTGTCTCAAATTCTGGTTTAACCCAGTATCCATGATATCTTGGGATATCTTTGACCAAGCTAAGCTTCATTTTCCTTTTCTGTAAAATGGCAATGGCAATAAATATCTACTTTACAGGCATGTTGTGAGGCTATGATGAGGTAATATAAATAAAGTGCTTAGTATAGTGACTAGCACAGAAAAAGAGATCTATAAATCTATGTTTGCAGTCTCTCCATTTATAAAGATGAGAAAAATTGGGACCAGAAAGTATATATCATCCACAGCTGAGGCACTAAGGTAGTAGGTCTAAATGACACCAGAAATCTAGTGCAAAAGGAAATACCTGGTTCTACATGATAAATTTTTTGTGTATGGTTGACCAGTATAAATATCTTTTAAGTCATATTTTCAGGATGCCTTCCTATGGCTAGTGCTCAGTGTATGTTAATTAGTGACATGGACAGTGAGGGCAGAAAGTATGCTCATTAAACCTGCCAGTGTGAGGGCAGGAGGGAGTGAACTTTATCTTGAGGGAAGAACCAAGAAGACATGATTCTACAAGGAGAAGCAATAGATGGCTACTGGAAAAGCAAAATCAGTTGCCCAAGTACCAAACGGGGAATGAGTGATTATGCTCAAACCAGACCGCGAAAGTTGTATTAGCCAGTCTGTGCAAAAAACTTACAATGAATATAATTCTACAACTTAAATGAACCTGGGAGACCTGAGTAGATAAACTGAGGATCGAGTGGTAGCCTGCTCTTTTTGGGCACCACTGGTCAGCTCTCTATGTCACAAGGTAGACTGGGTTCTCTAATTAGAAATCGTCTTGCAGAGTGTAGGATGTCATCAGAGGAGACCTACAGTACAAATGGCTGCAAAGATGAAAAGAACCTAGCATTATTCATTCTGAAGAATTTAAGTTAGACAATTTTGCTATTCTTTCAAGTACAGGCAAAACTCTCAGAGAGGAAACTGTACAGTTGTTTATTTTCACTGAGAATAGAACTATGGGAAGTGGATTTCATACTGCAGCATGAAAGATTTAAGTTAGAATGGTTGAAAAAATTTATTAGTAGTGTGAATTATAAAACATTGTGAGTGATTACCAACAAAAGCTATGTAATCTCGTCAGAATTAGTTAAAATAAGACTTTTTTTTGTGTTGGTTTTAAATTATTTTAGTGGGTATTAACTAAAGGCAAGAGAATAGACTGTAGACTCTCAAGGTTCCTTTCTATGATTTGATGATAAAAAAGACTTGATCCTATAAAGATTGCTCTGGCTTCTTTTCTCTTGCAGCTACCCAAGGAACAGCTGTTGCCTTGACAACAAGGGACATTCTTAGGTTCCTCATATGCTAATAGGAAAACGGCCAATTTTCTTGTTCATAAAAGAAAACTGTTGGTTAATGTGTGCATCTCTCTCTCTCCCTTTTTCTCCTGCCATTACTAGCCACCCTTACATGAACCTCAGTGAGAGGTAGAGTTAAAAGAAAGAGGGTAGAATAGTTTGTATTTTCAAGAAATCCTCACTGAAACTTAAGAAACTCATTCACAAGAGTTTGGAGTAAGGTAATGACATGGGAATAACAAGAAATCTGCATTCAGTGTGCAGAGAGGAAAAACAATGGATAGCATAAAACTCGTAATCCACGGTAGAGTATAGGCAGATACACTGCACAGATTCCAAAAGGAAAGACTTGAGTGTATCTTCACCAGCTTCTCAACACCCACGACATCTGTCAGTTTCAGACTACTTCCAACTGTTTAGGTACATGTATACACAGGCATCATCAACTTTGGACTGAGCTGAGTAGGTTGTATGTGAATAATATAGAACGTAGCAGAAGAATAGCAATTACTTCCACATCCAATTCGCTAAAGTAATAGGGAACAATTAGTTCTCCCAGGGCAAAAACCATGGGATAATCCCTGCCTTCTCCTTTGCTACCTGAAATATAACCAGATGCAGGCTAAGAAACAAATTGACAGCTGATAAAAAGTGCTTTGAGGAAACTTATTTATACATTATGTGGAGAGCTATAGCTCATTGAATAAAAGAAGGCCACCTCTCTGCAGTGTCTCTTAAAGCCTTAACTATAAAAAAGCCAAGTTTCTTAGCCCAGTGGAGTGGTGCTTTTTTCATATTGCAGCATGGAAGGTGCAAGCTGGAACCCCATACTGGCCTTGTTTTTAATGCTGTGCTCACGTGGATGGTGTGTACGCATCAGGACACACACACATTTCTCTGTATCTTACCCTACATTTTTCTATATAGGAGTTATATGATGGGTATATTTTTTTTGTTTGCTGTTGCTGCTACTCCCCTTTACCTCCCAAGGATTTTGGGGGGAGTAATGTTTAAAAATATTTTTCCTGATCATTGTAAATATATTAGAAAGTTTAGAAAAGAACAAAGAAGGAAATGAAAAACCTTTGTATTATTTTGAAGAGCAATACTGAATGCAGAGAAGCCCAATTACCAATCTATCACCCGTGTTTCCTTTACTAACTACCAGGACAGTGCACAACACAGGCTCTCTACTTCCTCTCTCTATCTTTCTGTGTCCATCATGGACCCTGGAGAATAAGAACATTCGGATGATGTACAAAACCGTGCAGGTACCTGTAGGTGTTACTATGTACCCTGATGACGGTGGGATTGTCAAGCACATGGGAGAATATATGAGACTCGGAAAACTAGGTGAAAACACACTTACACTTTGACAGGATAATTTTAAGGAGGTTTGAAAATATTTCTCTCTGTGGCACAGTACTGCTGGCAGATGTTGGAGCTAGCTTTGTTCATCCCAAGCCCACTGGTCCCTGGTATTTCCCACAGGATGAGAAGAACATCTTCATGGTTAGTCCTACCTCCAAATAGTCCCAAAGCCTGACTGCCTCTTTTCTCTTTTGCTATTTCAGATCCTCATTACTGATCTCTTTTCTATTCATCTCTCCCAAACAAAATTATTTGACGTATCCCTGTTATCCACTGGGGAATATTTCTGTGGGCTTGTACCTTTCAACTTTCCCCATCTTGTCTCATGTTCCTCTCCTAGGCAAAAAACTGCAAGTCACTCTATTCCCCGCTCAGCAATGTTGAACTACTTGTAATTCCTCACTTCCCTTCACTTCCCAGATTCAAGATTTTCCACAACTTTATTCCTCAGCTTTTCACCAGAAACCTTTGTATCCACATCTCTGAAGTTACAAGTAAAGCCCTATTCCAGTGGGGTGACTCATCTGTCCCCAATCCCCTCCCACCTGGAGACAGATACGCTTTCCCTGAAGAGTCCTCATAGCTTTGCCAAACTGTGTGCACTTGGTCTGCTTTATTTAATTTAATGAAAGTTCTGGAAGTCAACATCTTACTCTGTTCTGTTCACTGATACATGTTCCTATCATTTACTACAGAGAGCACGTCATACATTAGGTGCTCAAAGACTATAACATGAATGAATACATGAATAAATGTCTACTCTAAACCTAATGATTGGAAGCCAGGGTTAAATAAACTAGGTACTCTCTGATTTACATTGCTTACAGAGTTATAAGGGATGAGGAGAAGTAAAAAGTTTCAGTGCCACCATAGTGAAAACATGTTGCTGGGGAATAGGTTAGGGAAGGTTGACATCAGCTGGACAAATTTGGAAAGTGTCCAGGCAAAAGAAACCTTGAGGACAAACATATTCATTTGAGTTAGAATTCCCAGTGTGAGGTGAGGGAGAGTGAGAGATCAGACTGGGGAGGAAGCAGCACAAGTTCATGAAGGTCTTATAAACCATGCTAAGGAAGCCACTGAGAGCCAAGGAGAAGTTCTCATTGGGAGGGATGATGAACTGAGATTTGAGGTTTAGAAAAATCGTTCTGGCGAAGTGTGGAGATGGTTGTAGAGAGATCAATTATGAAGGCAGTTATCAGTTAGGAGGCAGCATCTCTACTTGATGGTTGGTTTCTCTACTCTTTGAGGGAAAGAGAACCACTTTTTCAGTTTTGTAACTTGAAGCTAGGTCAGTCTTTTAACAAATGCAATGTGTCTTTTATGAATGAAGAACTCTATGTCCATTATCATATCTCAGAAAGGCAAAAAAATAAGCCACTTCCTTTAAGAAGTTGTATCCCTTGTGGCTCATGTAATCATCAGATCGATGTTACTGCTTCCAGGTAAGCTAGTTACAGAGGGGATTTTGTGGCACCCCACCTTGACCTTGCTTTCAGTAGGTATGTAAGTTGATTTATATTACCTTACCTTATCTATATTATAACTTGTTCTCATCTTTTTCATTAAGATGTCATTCCTGGATTAAAATGATGGCTTTTTCATGTTGTATTGCCTACCTAGGAGTAACCAATTCAGTTTTGCCTCTCTGAGTTTGTTCAAGGACTGGTCAAAGAATTAATGAAAGCATGAATGAAGGAAAGCATAAATAACAAAATAGTCATCTGAAAGACTCCTTCTGACTTTCCTGTATTTGTATTAGAATCTGGTCCTTAGGGGTGCCTGGGTGGCTCAGTTGGTTAAGCGACTGCCTTCGGCTCAGGTCATGATCCCGGAGACCCGGGATCGAGCCCCACATCGGGCTTCCTGCTTGGCAGGAAGCCTGCTTCTCCCTCTCTCACCCCCCCTGCTTGTGTTCCCTCTCTAGCTGTGTTTCTCTCTGTCAAATAAATAAATAAAATCTTAAAAAAAAAAAAAGAATCTGGTCCTTAAAGTGATCTAATTCACTGAATAAAACCATTTTATTAAGCCTTTTTTCAACAGATTTATTAATACCTATATTATGTATAGAACTCTAAAATTAGTGACTACAATCTCATTTTTCTTTGGATACAATGAAAAGAGTAAAAAACTTTTAAAGAATATAAAAGGACATTGGATACAATGAAAAGAGTAAAAAAAATTAAAGAATGTAGCTAAAAACTGCAGTCATTGGTGGTGCCTGGGTGGCTCAGTTGGTTAAGCAACTGCCTTCGGCTCAGGTCATGATCCTGGAGACCTCGGATCGAGCCGCACATCGGGTGCCCTGCTCGGCCGGAAGCCTGCTTCTCCCTCTCACTCCCCCTGCTTGTGTTCCCTCTCTAGCTGTGTTTCTCTCTGTCAAATAAATAAAATCTTTAAAAAAAAAAGAATGTAAAAGGACATTATGAAATCACATCACAGTTAACTAAATCAAAATTTAATACAATAAATTAATACAGTACTGAAAATGTTCTAATTTTTAAATTAGTACTTGATATCCCCTAATTCTTGATTTATAATACAGTGATTTCAAAGCATATTAAATTTGTGAGCTAATAGCTTTACAAGCTGCATGGCAAAGGAGACAAAAAATGTATAACTTCTTTTTTAAAAATTTTATTTATTTAACAGAGAGAAACACAGCCAGAGAAGGAACACAAGCAGGGGGAGTGAGAGAGGGAGAAGCAGGCTTTCCTCCAAGCGGGAGCACAGTGCGGGGCTTGATCCCAGGACTCTGGGATCATGACCTGAGCTGAAGGCAGATGCTTAATGACTGAACCACCCAGGCGCCCCCCAAAATTCATAACTTCTGATTCCGATTATATGGTCAGTTTACTTCTTGCATTTATAATACATAAGTAACATACATTAACTGTCCCTAGGTTGTTGGGTGATATGAATTATTTGTGATACCTAAACAGAGTCTCTACTTTTGTAAAGCTTTCAGTTTTTTGATGATTCATAAAGAAAAAATTTGTATGGTTAAGCCTAATAGCTTATTTAACAATAAACTTTATCTTTACAAAAATGTACATACCTAAGTTTCTTGCAGTGTTATCTTCTTAAATGGTAGATTTAGGTATTGATCTACCCATTACAATCTTAAATTTAAACTTTCATTGTTAATTACCATTGTTATGGCAGCTTCATAATAATAGTAACCAGCAATATGCAGAGGAATAAGAGGGATTCTAATTTTGCATCTGGTTGTTTTTAATGAGCTGATACAGAATTCTGCATGACACTGAAGATTTTGTCATTTTAGAGTGAGAATGATATGAGAAAAAAAAGTATTTGGTCCACAGTTATTGCGGGGGGGATGGTTTTCTATTTAAGCACATCTTTAATGCTACACCCAGAGATTTGGCTCAGATGTCAGGAATAATGAGCTTCATTATAATAGCAAACCTCGATGAGAGTTCTGGCTAAAAAAGAAAGAGAGAAAAGATTTAAAAAAAAGAGAGAGAAGAAAAGGCATTTGTGGTGCTTTACATATATAGACATGTAGCACCATCTACTGGATCAGAGTAAATGAATAAAATCTATAAAATATGTATTTCCTCTAGTAAAAGTATGAACCCATGACTATCAGAGCTTCTTATAGTATTGGTTTAGTCAATTCTTTGGTTTTGAGGTTTGTTTTTGTGATAGATTAGAATACTTTGATACAAAGGACCTTCTTTTCCCCTTTGTCCTTGCAGGTAAGAAATAGTCACAGACAATTGTTAGCAGTGATTTAAAGTCACCCATCCACAGCAATTGATTTTACACCTGCACACACACACACACACACACACACACACACACCCTCTGAGTACCCAACTCAATAGTATTATTTTACAAGATAGTAGTTGCCATGGGCAAAATAAACTTGTGAACATGTATTTCCTAGAAAAGGATATTAGAAAGTCTGTAATTAGAGAGGTCTTTCTTTTATTGTTTCTCTGTGGTAGAAAATGTTTTATTTAACTATAGTTATGGGCCACTGTTACCATGAGAAATAAATCCTTAGGAATAATCTATTCATTAATTTGACAAGTATTAAGGCAAAATTACTCTTACGCTACGGAAAAAATAATAAAAACATTGAAGAAAAGGAACAGTGATTTCAAAAATACTGCATAATATTGGGATGTGATGTAAATGTTCCTTTGTAAAGACTTACATCCATCTTTTTCATTAACAGGGTCCAACAGAGCATCCAAATATCTGATGACAGCCTTCGTGAAATGTATAAGTCTTCAAGATGTTACAGATACTGGTCAGTATATTCACCGCTAAAAACTTATTTTGTATAGGTAAGGAAATTGAGGACAAGACAGTTATGAGACTCCTCTGACATTTTTCTGGTAAGACTGTTATGTCATTATCCAGGTCATTATCTATTTCATAACAAATGGATTTCCTCAGGTGGAAGTGAGTAGCTAAGCAGTAGCGGCATAGAAGCTTTGCATGTTGCTGCAGTGCATGTAGCCACAGGCAATCTTGGAAGTTTATTCTGAATTTATATGTGAACTCTCTGAATCTGAATCATATGCAGTGATTTAAGAATGAATTGTATGGGGGCGCCTGGGTGGCTCAGTTGGTTGGGCGACTGCCTCCGGCTCAGGTCATGATCCCGGAGACCCGGGATCCAGTCCCACATCGGGCTCCCTGCTCGGCGGGAAGCCTGCTTCTCCCTCTGTCACTCCCCCTGCTTGTGCTCCCTCTCTCGCTGTGTTTCTCTCCTTCAAGTAAATAAAATCTTAAAAAAAAAAAAAAGAATGGATTGTATGCAAGAGAATCTGAAAAAATGGGAACATTTACCACTTCTGGGTAGGAAGATAATAAAAGTTTCAGTTTTTCTGGAATTATGTATATTCAGAGAGGTTTCAATGAAATTCCTAGGATTCTGAGTCCTCTTCTTTTTCTGGGAGAGAGATGGGGAATTTGACAACTTGATTTCAGGGAAGTTGTTGAGGATAGACAAGCATAGTTGTGATGGTGGTGATAGCCGGTGTGTTTGGCCCTGCCATATTAAGAAACTGCCACTCAAAACTGTGGTACTTTTATAGAGGTAGATAAATATATCAGTGAAATAACACATATCCAGAAACACATCTTTGTATATATGAAAATTTAGTATTTAAGAAGGACACATTTAAAACCAACAAGCAAGATATTTATTTAATAAATGGTGCTGAGAAAATTAGTATCTGTTTTGAAAAGGAACTATGAATCTGCTTCCTGTCATACATAAACATAAATTTTATGTGCATTAAATTTTAATATATTATTTTTTTAAAAAAGATTTCATTCATTCATTCATTCATTCATTCATAGAGTGTGAGTAAGGCGGGAGGGATAGAGGGAGAGAGCGAATCCCAGGCAGACTCCACCCTGAGCACAGAGCCTGATGCAGGGCTCCATTCCAGAAAGGCAAGATCACGACCCGAGCTGAAATCAAGAGCTGGATGCAATGCCCAGCTGACTAGGCCACCCAGGCACCCCTTAATATATAATTCTAAGAATATTAGAGAAACATTTGGAGAACATTTTTATAGTTTTCTGGAATAGGCTCTCCTTAGTGTGGTGTAAAACAAAAGTTATTGAGGAAGACTGACAGATTTAATTATAAACATTTAAAACTCCTCTTTTTATTAATATATTGGTTCTTTCAGCAGATTTTTATTGAGCACGTCCATGTACAGGTATATAGTTTCTGAATATAAGGCGAACAAAATGTATCTGGTTCCTATTGTCAGCATATTGTAATCTAATGGCAAAGATCAAAAATAAAAAAATAACAAGCAAATAAAAACTTTAACTGCCAACTGTGATGAGTTGTCTGAATGATGAAATTACTAGATATGAAAAATTTGCTTTAAGAAAGAATAACAGTAAAAAGCTATGTTGGATTAAATAGGCAAAGAAGAGCTCTATAGGGAGGTTATATCTAAACTGAAGACCATGGAACCCTGAAGAATACTATAGAACCTAGTCATGGGAGAGAAAATGTTCTAGGCAGAAGGATCAACATATATGAAGCCCTCAAGGCTAAAAGACAACTTAGTTTTTTGAGGCTCTAACAAAACAGTTTTTTTTAAGATTTTATTTATTTATTTGACATAGAGAACACAAGCAGGGGGAGTGAGAGAGGGAGAAGCAGGCTTCCGGCTGAGCAGAAGCCTGATGTGGGTCTCTATCCTGGGACCCTTGGATCACGACCTGAGCTGAGGGCAGATGTTTAATGACTGAGCCACTAGGTGCCCCTAACAAAACATTTTAAAAAGCCAGGGTAGCTGAAACATAATGAATGAGAGGAAAGATTGCAAGAGGTAAGGTTGGAAAAAATAAGTGGGGACCAGATCACAGAGGACTTTGTAGACAGGTTAAGGAGCTTGGATTTAATTCTAACTAAACCAGAAAGGTTGGGCATGTTTTTATAAAACTAAACATATACACCTTACCCCGTGGTCAGCAATTATATCCCTTGGTATTTATCTAGGAGAAATAAAAATACATATCCTTGAAAAGACTAGTCCTGAGAATAAATGTTAATAATTATGGAACTAGTTTAAATGTATATTGAGGTTGAAGAAATAAGTAAATGGATGTTGAATATTGGGAGCAGGGCTTCTTACTGTCAGAAGGGAGGTTTCAAATAAAGACAGGCAAGAATGAACTCTGTGTTACTAGATTGGAGTCAGAGATATCAGTAGTTACTGATGTTTAGCTTATATAGGTAGATAGATACAAAGACAATTACAGATAGAATTCTTGGGTTAATGTACATATATATGTTATCTAATTCTGTCTGCTGAGAGGGCCCAGAAATAATAACAGCCCTATAGCAGCAAACACACCCAGACACTAGATCTTGGTTTCTAAATAACTTCTCCACCAAAAGGAACCAGGGCTCCTTGAAGAAATGGCTAAATCTTAGGCTGGGAAAGGAAAAATAAAACACGATCCTGGAGCATTTTGCATGCCAGAAAGTAAAACCTTGCTCAGAAGGATGAAGACATGTCAAAGAGACGGGACAATGGCTAAAGCTGGAGCAAATTGAGCAAATTGAACAATTGAGCGTAGTTTGGAATTCGAAATATAAAGTATATTTCAGTCCATAGTGCTATAGATTAATAATTGAGTAAATAAATGGAGAAGAGATAATCTTACTATGGAAGAATTTCAAATAATATACATAGGTACTCTTTTTTTAGGAGGTAGGGTGTAATCTTTCTTGAAGGCAGGCTGAATATTGAATCACTTAAAGTTTGGAAAGGAAAGTAGTAGATTTAAAAAGGGGTGAAATAGGGGCATCTGGGTGGCTAAGTCACTTAAGTGTCTGCCTTTGGCTCAGGTCATGATCCTAGAATCCTGGGATTGAGCCATGTATTGGACTCTGCTCAGCGGAAAGCCTGCTTCTCCTTCTCGCTCTGCCTGCCACTCCCCATGCTTGTGTGCTCACTGTCTCTGTCTGTCAAGTAAATAAATAAAATCTTAAAAAAATAAAGTGGGGTGAAATAGATAAAGGGGACCAAGATTATGCTTATCTTGATGAGCACTGAGTAATACATAGAATTGTTACATCATTACATTGTATACTTGCAACTAATATAACACTGTATGCTAATTATACTTCAATTAAAAAAAAAAGGAAATAAAACCTGGCAAATGCTACCTTAACAAAATGATCAAGATTAAAATCACCAGTGATGTCATGAGGACATGTACTCCTTGATATGATGTGATGAGAAATGCACTTTGTGGGTTTCTTTCCTAAAACCCATAAGTCTGGTCTAATCATGAGGAAACCATCAGATAGAACAAATCAGTATTATTCTACAAAGCACCTCATCAGTACTTCTCAGTTCTGTCTGGGTCATGAAAAATAAGAAAAAACTGAGACTTGTCACAGACCAGGGGAGATTAAGGAGACATGACAACAAAATGCAATGTGGTATGCTGGATTGGATGCTGGAATAGAAAAAGAACATTGAGGAAAGGACTAGATATGTTAACTACTTAAAATTTAAATAAATTTAAATAAAAATTCATAAACTATATATAAAAGAAAGGACTGGAAAATCTGGACTTGAGTTCATAGTCTTGAATCAATATTGGCTTCTCTGTTTTGTGAAATGTACTACAGTAATGTGCAATAACATTGGAGGAAAGCAACTGGATGAGGAATATATGGGAGCTCTTTGCAACTTTTCTGTAAATCAAAAATTATAAAATAAAAATGTTATTTAAAAAAGACTTGTACAAGTATGATTATAATAGCTTTATTCATAATTGCCCCAAACTGAAAACAGTCCAGGTGTTCATTATTGGGAGAATGGCTAAACAAAGTGTGCTATATTATGTAAGGGACTACTACTTAGCAACGAAAAGAAATAAACAATTGATACCACAGTATGGATGAATATCAAAAAATATGCTGAGTCAACAAAAGCCTGTCATCAAAAAATGCATACTTGCATGAGTCTGGATCCAATTGGAAGGGAGAAACCAGATAGTAATTTAATAGGGAAAGCTTAACATCAAGTATTATTAAGTATTATATTATAATATTGAAGTACCAAGGGGTTGGCTGTTAAGAGGTAAAGATAACTCTAAAGAATGTAGAAACAGGAGATCTAAGGAGCAGTCATCCTTAATGCTGAGAGAGTGTCCTTCCTTGGCCCTGTCAAGGCTCACTGAGTGGCAGAGAAGTCATCGTGGTGCTGGTTGAACTTGCTGGAAATCTGTTCTCTGTGGTGCTGCGAAATCTGTTAATATGGGGAGATGTCTCTTTAGAGGCACTCTGCTGCAGAACTTCCCAAGTGGGGCTGGAGGAGGTGCCAGGAGAAGCTGCTGTGCCCTGCAGGAGCCTGGAACTGAGGAAGCCACAGGCTCTGTAGACACCTGGTGCTGGACATGCTGCCTGTGAGGCAGGAACTGGACACTGGAGAAGCTGTGCAAGCTTCGGGAGCCTGCCAGCTGAGAACACTGGAAGCACGAAGAGAAAAGACACTTTCTTCTTCTGCAGTGTCTCTTCTGGACCCACATAAAGCTTGATTTTGTGCCAACAGTCAAAGGAAAAATACTTAAAGAGCCCATATCTGTTTTCAAAAGGCAGGCCAAATGGGTAAATTTGGAGCTGAAAGGCAATAAATTATAAAATATTAAAAAATATAGCATCTTTAGCACAATATAGTACCTCTCCATTTATTTGAAGTTTTAAAAGAGAGGAAACTAATTTGTGGTAATGAAAACATCAGGGTGGTAGTTTGCCTTGGGGGGGGGGTTGGAGAAGATGAGAGTCAGGATTGACTGGAAAGAGGCAAGTGGGAACTTTTTGGAGAAGTGGTAATGTTCTACATCTTGAGAGTTTAAGTTAACCAGATTAATGCATATGCCAAAACACAAGTTTGTTTCTTTGTATATAAATTTTACGTGTATGTAAAAGTGAACATATGTGTGGTGAAGTATTTAGAGGGAGAGTATATGGATTCTTGCAATTTATTTTGAAATGCATTGATACAGATTGATAAATGGACAGACAAGTAATAACACAAGAATAATAAAAAATTAGTGGTAGAATCTAGGAAACATCTAGATCAAGGGGCTCTTGGTGCTCACTGTAAAATTATTTCAGCTTTTGTGTATGTGGAAAACATACCAAAAGAGTTGTTAGAAATAAAAGACAACCTTCACTGTTGAGGGAGAACAGATTTGGGGTGAACGAGAGTGGAAGTGGGGAGATTGTTGAGAACGCAGCTGCATTAGTGCAGTGAGAAATGATGATAGTCCAAATTGGAGTGGTGGTAGTGAAGATGGAGAGATATAGAATCAATACAGAAGTGGGGGTAGAAGTGAGATGGCATAGTGATGTGTTGGAGTGGAAGACAGGGAAAAGGAAGGAATCTGTAATGACAGCTAGGATTTGGTTTTGTACAGCTGGATATATGACTTTGGTTCTAATGTGCTAGGAAAGACCGAGAAAGAGGTTTGGAATGTGTGTGGGATGAAGTCAAGAATTCTGTCTTGCATCTGCATATTAGATTTGAGGCATCTCATCTAGGACACATCTCAGTGAAACTGTCAAGTAGGCAATTGGATGTATGTTTGGTGTAGAACAGAAATACTAAGGGAGTGGTTAAAGAAGTCCATGGTATTTAACCCATGAAAATGGATATGATCACCTAGGAAGGAAGTATATGAAGAGAAGAGTAGAGAGGCAAGTTTTGGGTCTTGAGGAATACAAATATTAAGCCAAACAGGACAAAATAAAGCAACAAATGAGATAGAGAAAGTTACTAGGAAATTGATAGGTATAAAAAGCCATGAGAAATAAGAGCGAAGGAATAGCTGAGTTGAATGCAGCCCATAGATGTGAGGAGTTGATGTTAAACTTCCCATTGGAATATGATTTGTACTAATGGCAACAAGAGCAGTTTCTGAGGTGATATGGCGAAATATGCCACAAAGTTTCAAAAACCCCAAAAAGCAGATTGGGAGAGAAATACTGTTCATACACACGTGTCACACACAAGCATGCACAAAAATACTGTCCATAAAATAGAAGGCACTGTTATAATTCAAAAAGAAGAGACAACCTTATGGGATGGATGGGTAAAGGATATAGTATGTTTTATTTATTTGTTTTTATTTTTAAAAATTCCAGTATAGTTAATGTCCAGTGTTATATTAGTTTCAGGTGTACAATATAGTGATTCATCAATTCTGAACATTATTCAGTGCTTGTCATGATAAGTGTACTCTTCATTTTCTTGATGTGTTTCACCCATCTCCCATCTACTTCCTCTCTGGTAACCTGTTTGTTCTCTATAGTTAAAAGTCTTTTTATGTTTGTCTCTTTTTTTTCTTTGTTCATTTGTTTCTTAAATTCAACACATAAGTGAAAACATATGGTATTTGTCTTAGGATATGATAAATTCTTAGAAGAAATGTGATCCTCAGTCTCATAAAATTGTCAATAAATAAGATACTGTAATTTTCTCCTTAGGTTGTAAAATATCACTTCATAATGTATAGCGTATGCAAGGCTACTGCCATATTCTGTTGGTATGTAATGACGTTTTCAAAGAGTTTAGTAGTAACTATCAAAATAAAGTTGCTTATATATGTTTTCCATTAATTTTACTTCTAAGAATAAGTCATGCAGAAACACATGTGTGTGCAAGGTTATCTCTTATTCACCAAATCAGAAACACCACTGATTGAAATATGTATCCCAATTTTAGAGATATTCAGATGTGAAAACAAGTATATCCCAGACTTGATGAAATGCAATATTAAAAAGATTTTTATTGTAGCACTGTTTAAAAAGTTAAATTGATGGATAATACTGAATTTTAAACTGCCATTAAAAGACCAAAGATCGAATATACTGATATGGAAACATGGCCACTATTGTTAAATGATAAAATGAATCTGCAAAAGAATATTTATAATATTCTATTTCTATAGGAAAAAATGAAATATCTATGTAAATGTAGCTTTACTTAAAAAAAAAATTACTGGTAGGACACAAGCCAAACAGTGGCAACCTCTTGGGAATGAGATCATTGTGGAGGTGAAAAATATCTTTTCCTTTATACAGGTATTCTTTTAATTTTTTTACAAATATATTATTTTTGCAAAACCACAAATCTCTTCATATTTTAGCCTGAAAAATTTGATTTGGATGAAGTTACCTACTTTGGAATGAGGTAGTAAAAGGGTAACGTCTACCTTCGCATTTTGGGATTGAATGGAGTACTTCATGGTCAGCAACAAGCCTTGTATAACTTTGGGTTTTGTTTCCAAGTCTAGATCTGAATACATTCAAGTAGAGTTATAATAGTGGGATTATAAAAGTGGATTGGATGATATGGAATGCTGTGGTGATGAGGTAGAGAAGCAGGAATATTGTTATAAGGCAGAAATGTGGAATTACGAGAATCTATGGACAGGCTGTACAAATTCAACAGTGTATGATTTTCATCCTGAAATTCAGAAAATAGAGTCCATGAGATACGAGAAATGGGACTTTTTGTGTGGATTGTGTGCCAGACCTCTTATGTCCTTGGGGCCCGCAGGAGTACACAGCCCAGACAGCTGCAGTCATGGATTTGGCAGCTCCTGGTAACACTGAGCGGGGTGGATCGACAGATTGGCATGGGCTGAGGCAGCTGCCTCAGCATTCACATTAGGAATGGGGATGAGGAATTAGAAAAGAATGTTTAAGACATATGGACAGAACAACACTAAAAATTTAGGTAGCAGTATTGCCATGACAAATCTCCAGTATAAATAACTATATGCCATCTTCATATGTGCTGAATATTAATACTTTCATTAGTAGGAATGACTAAATTATTATAAAAGATAGTCTTTTATAAGGTTATTTAAGCTCTAAATTTCCATTATTCCTCACAGGTTGAAATCCGCCCCCCCCCCAAGCTGTCTTTCTTCTCCACCACTTTGGGAATGTAGGCATTGCAGAAATGCAGAATAAAATGCTGTGTTAATTCTACCACCTACAGAAGATATTTTAAGAATGTTGTATATGTGAATAAGTACAGTGTTATTTACAGTGAATGATGTTTCACCATACTGTGTTGCATTTAATATACTCCATAAGGCACATAATATAAAAATTCTTTCTAAAAGTGGTAGTTGTATATATAGGTAAGTACAGTATTTCAGTGAAGGAATGTGTCATTACATTTTGACGCATGAAATATACTATGTATAGTCAAATGCATAAGAGTCGTTTCAGAGAATAATAAAATTTTACTGCATCAAGTAATGTCATTCACTGAAATAATATATGCTACATGTGCTGCATTTGATATATATGTAAAGTATGCCACATGTATAAAATGTTTCTTTAGTGATAGAAGATAAAAGATAAATGCTTTTAAAAATACAAAAAACTAATTCTAGTCTTTCAGACTAGAGAAATAGTTCATAAGATTTAAATATATGGAAAACCATGTAAGCACAAGGAGACAAATCTACAAGATTTCAAAAGTATAGTAACAAACCAATGGTAAAAAGACATTTTCAGGACAATTCAAGAAATATAAACATGAAATGGTTATTAAATGATATTTAAGAATTTTGATATTAATTTTGATAGATGTGGTAATTTATTTATGTTAGAAAACATTGAATGATAAACTACTGGTGCATGCTCAAGTGGTTAGGGTTGAAATGTCATGATGTCTCAGATTTTCTTTAAAATGCTTCAGCAAAAAATACAGATGAAGTGAATGTGGTACAAAATATGTTAAATCAAGATAATGAGTATGTGGGCGTTTATCATACCCTGCTCTATTCTTTTTTCCCACCTCTCTCTCCCCTTTACTCTTTTTTATATTTAAACTTGTTATAATAAAAAGTGTAACAAAATAAAATTCGAAAGGGCAAAAAAGGCGACAGTTGCTTATTGGATAAGCAAAATTAATTTACGCTCAAGATGCTATAAGAGAGGTATTTCAGCCAAGAACATCTCCCATTGCAGGCAGCGTAGTTTGTAGTAGATCTGTACCCTGGTTTCGGTCCTGCTGACTTTAATCGCTTCATCTTAGGGAGCCTCAGTTTTGTTTTATTATTATTTTTTTAATCTGGAAAATGAAAGGATTAGATTAGTTGATCGTTTTATTCTTCTGAGATGCTATAGAACAGAGGCTGTAAACTCAAAGGTCTATCAGTGCCCAGCTGGTAAGTCAAATTACTGAATTGGTGAAGTGCTTGCCAGTCTAATGGGGACGCCCCTTCAGCCGAATAATGCCTTCATGATAATGTGGGCTCACTGTTTCCTCTTTCGAGATTAGGAAGAAATACATATTTCTTTGTGAAATAGAAGGTTTGTGAATGTTAAATAAAAATGTTAAGAAAAACAAGGTGTAGGAGTGCCTTAGGGAGGGACCACAAAACTCTGCGCCCCAAGATTGCCATCTCTGCTCAGTCCACGCAAAGGGCAGATGAGCATTGTGAGGAAGACCGGGAGATTAAAACAAAAGATCCAAACATACATCAGTGATTCTAAGGGATGAATTGTGCTTCAAAATGTGTCTACTTCAACCTACAAGATTTCATCTACGGATGAAACTCAACAAACGCCACTTAAGAAGAAAGTCGGGTTTACTGTTTTCCTTAGCTCTCTTCCGCGTACGATCCGGCAATTGCCCGGCGCAAGGCCGTTTCCGTATCCTGTGTAGCCTGGAGACCTCTGGCGCCACCGACTTTATATGCCCCGGGAGTGCTGGGGGGATGGCCCCAGGCTGCGATTTGAGGGAAAGTTATGCTGGTGCCTGGCAACCGCAGCGAACCTCTGGAGTAAGTGCTTCGCTTCCCTGGACGCTCTAAAAGAAAAAGCGGCAAGGACCAAGCTCTCAACCGGAAGTTTTGCCTCGCGGCCTGAGCACTTCCTGTTTGGTAACTAAGGGCGCGGGACGGTTGCTAGGGCTGCGGTGGTGATTACAAGGGAGCTTTGGGGTGCGGGGGATTGCCTCGAGTGCTGCTCCTCCGCTCTACGAGAAGGCGGATCTTTCCTCAACAGCCTGTCAGAGGTTCCCTATCCGTTTGCCGTCATGAGTAGCGAATTCTTGGCGGAGCTGCATTGGGACGATGGGTTTGCTATCCCGGTGGCAAATGAGGAGAACAAGATGCTGGAAGATCAGGTAGGGATCAGGTTTACAAGGCGGGGTAAAGAGGGGCAAGTTTTCTGGTTAGAGGGAATACCCCAACCCTTTTATTCCTCCCCTCTTCTTCCGCAGTTTCATTCCTGCCTGATTCTTGGCCGCACCATCTTCTTCCTCCCTCACCTGCCCGCCCTTTTCGGAACTTGCTAAGCGTTACAAAATAAAAATTGAAACAGTAATTGATATTCAGGCTATAAAGCCAGAGTCGTTACTCTTTCCTCCTTTCCTGTTCGTGTACTCATTTCTATCCTCCTGGGCAGGAGAGGAAGGCCTGGTCTCCAAGTCCACTTTTTTCCTCCTTAAAATTAAGCGCGGCTTGCAATGGGATTTCTGAGGTTTTCATAGCAACAGTTGTTGACGGATGTTTATAAACAAAACACGTTCTGGTTCACATTTCTTTTTGAGTTTCTGCCTATGACGTTGAAAGTTGAGAGTGACTCGAAGAAATGGTTTCAAGAGGAAAGTTCTAGTAAGAATGTAAAATGTACAGTTTGCAGCTTTTCAAAGTGAGAATGTTGTCACAGAGTGATATAAAATATTTTACGCTGTAAGGAATATTTTACACCAGCTTGCAACCAGTGCATAATAGTTGTTAAAAATAAAATTGCAACAGGCTCAGAAAACTTTTAAAAACCTTTAACAGTCGTTCTGAAGTTCCATCACATGGCAAAGTGTTGTGTAGAAGAGGGTCCAAGAACAGATGATGTTTACATTACTTTATAGAATGGAAGAGGTTTTCTTTCCTCTGAAAAATGAAAATGAAAATCCTTCGCTGTTTTTTGAAGATTTTTTTTCCCAAGATACTCTGACGTATTTACTCATGTCCAACTTAGTTGGCTGCAGTTTTTTGTGTGTTTTAATGAAGAGCAGCATTAGGGAATATAACAGATACAGCACTGAGTACTGAGTAATGATATTAAGAAGTATTCAGCCCTGGGTTGAAATCCTAATTACCAGCGGTGAGCCTGTTTCTTCTTTGATAAACTGGAAATAAATAATTATTTCACAGGATTGTAATACAACTCTAACATTAATGTATATTAAACTTCCATTCAAATGTCAATTTTTGGTATTATTACCGTAATATTTGTCTCGTTTGATTTTATATACATAGTAATTATATTAGCTATTTAAAAAATATTACAGAGAAATAGAAGAAGAATGAGGGTCATAATTGCTTCACCTGAATAAACAGTGGCATTAAAAAAGCAACTCTGGTAAGTTTAAGCCTTTCAAACAGAATAGAAGTGTATAAAGTAAAAAAAATGGAGTATTCCCCTCCTCAAAATACCTACTGTTGACTATAGAAATGTGATTATCATGACATTAAACACATATTCCAGACATCATGATCTGCAGATAGAAAGAAAAGACAAACAGAAGTATTATAAAAATGGAATCTTACTATATGCTCTGTTTTTAACATAACAATTTTTATTCAATAAAAATATTAATTTAATTTTACTTGTTTTAAGAGACAGAAAGGGATTGTTGAATTTCAGGTAAATATTACTTGATTACAACAGATAGTAATTGCTAAAAAATTTTCTTAACATTAGGAAAAGCTATATAAGAAAATAAATGAAGTGATTAAATTATTGTTTGAAAAATTGCTTTGTTTCATTTGTTGACAGTATGGATTTACTCCCTGATCTTTTATTTTTCATTTTTAAAACAAAGAAATTAGCTCTCACACATATTTCCACAATGTTTTACCCATTAAAAAATAGTGGTTTTACTATTTTTATATTATCAAGGTTTATTTTTTCGTTCTGTTCAGTGTCCTTAATTTACTACAAATGTTTAGTTTTAGTTTTATATGTAAACTGATTTAATGATCCTTAATGCAGCCACTTTTACTCAGTTTACCTTTTCTTGGATTTTTCGCTTTAATTTGTCTTTGGTTAGGTTCTATCCTTAAGTAGTTGTTTCAAGAAGGGTCTGTAGTACTGTGCTTTTGATTCCTTGCATCCTTGGTTGCCAATTGATTTCTTGCATTGCCTGCTTTAAGATTATATTCTTTAAATCGTGGTATCAGATCTTCAAGATACCCTCTTTTACCCTCCACTCCTTCCTTTTAGAGTCCTGTGTTTTTTTTAATATGGACTACTTTTTCACAGGTCTATTTTCCAACTGTTAACCTGAGAATTTCCTTTATTCCTTTATTGGGTTGATGCTAGATTTCCTAGATAACATATCTTCTTTCTTGGGTTATTTCCTTATTTTGATAAAATACTTTCCTTTGTGTCCCTAAGAAAGGTGTATAGGAGGAAAACTCTGAATCTGAATATGCTTTTTATTTAACCTCGCATTTGATGGTTTTGGCTGGATAGAATATTCTAGGTTAAAAATATTTTTCCCACAGAATTGGAAAGTATTATCTTCCAGTAGTGATGTTGATGGGTAATCTGCTATTAGAATGATTTCCATTTCTTCACAGGTTACAATTTTTATCTCTGGAAGCTTTTAGGGTTTTGTTTCATTTTTATATTACAGTTTTTATTTTGGCAACTCTGTCAACCATATTTTTAATTTTCAGGTTATTTACTTGTTTTTTTGTAATAGGTGGTCTTTTTTAGGAGTATAATATCATTTACAGTCTGGCTGAGTGTATGTGTGTGTGCATGTGTGTGTGTTTAATTCTTTATTGTGTCTTGAATTATGTTTCCTCTGGGATCTTTTTGTTTATTCTGATATCCCTCACATGATTTAAGTTTTCAATAAATATTTGGTGCTCCTTGCATGACCTCTTATATTTAGAAGAAGCAAAAAATATTGTCTGGGAATTCTGTAAGGAAGGAATTATCAGCTTGTGGAGAGTTAATTATTATGCTTTCATTAAAAAAGCAGATGCTGGGTGCCTGGGTGGCTCAGTTGGTTGGGCAACTGCCTTCGCTCAGGTCATGATCCTGGAGACCCGGGGTTGAGCCCCACGTCGGGCTTCCTACTCGGCGGGAAGCCTGCTTCTCCCTCTCTCACTCCCCCTGCTTGTGTTCCCTCTCTGTCTGTGTTTCTCTCTGTCAAATAAATGAATAAAATCTTTAAAAAAAAAAGCAGATGCTTTTGCTCTGGGTTCATTATGCAATCATAAAAGTTATAACTGATGAAGAAAATAAAAGTCATAAAGCTATAGACACCAAACAACACAATAACTAAGTACATAAAAGTAAAAGCTATTATAAATACAAGTAAAATTTGACAAAAATAGTAGGATACTTCAATATTGACCTCCTCAAAATTGGACAATTCTAATTGACAAAAATAAGAATATAGAGTTATGAATAATACAATAAAAATGAAAACAGAGGGAGCATATATATCCGTTAGTAAACACTTTATTTGTTTTTTTTTAAATTTTATTTATTTATTTGGCAGAGAGAGACACACAGCAAGAGAGGGAACACAAGCAGAGGGAGTAGGAAAGAGAGAAGTAGACTTCCCACTGAGCAGGGAGCCTGATCCCCAGGACTCTGGGATCATGACCTGAGCTGAAGGCAGATACTTAATGACTGAGCCACCAAAGTACCCCAAATAAAATTACACTTTATTTATTTATTTATTTATTTATTTATTTATTTATTTATTTAATTTTAAAGATTTTATTTATTTGACAGAGAGAAACACAGCCAGAGAGGGAACACAAGCAGGGGTAGTGAGAGGGAGAAGCAGGCTTCCCGCCGAGCAGGGAGCCCGATGTGGGACTCGATCCCGGGTCTCAGGGACCATGACCTGAGCCGAAGGCAGTTGTTCAACCAACTGAGCCACCCAGGCACCGCTAAAATTACACTTTAAAGAGTATGTTGGTAAAATATATACAAAGGTGGATCATTTACTATACCAGAACAAAATCCTTAATGCATTAATAGTGAATGATAAACCTTACAGACATTATACGAAGTGAAATAAGGTGGACATAAAATACTGTATGGTTCCACTTCTGTGACATACCTAGAGTAGTCAAATTCCCAGAGATGCAAGTAGAATGGTGATTTCCAAAGGTTGGGGGGAAGGGGAATGGAGAGTTAGGGTTTAATAGGCACAGCGTTTCAGTTTCGGCAGATGAAAATTTTCAGGTGGTTGGTGGCAGTGGCTGCATAACACATGAGTGTACTTAATGCCACTCTTAATGTACACTGAAAAACAGTTAAAACGATAAAAAAGTAGATTATGAATATTTTACCACAATTAAATGAGTGGTAGGAATTTTTTTTTTCAAGATTTTGTTTATTTGAGAGAGCAAGAGCATGAGAGGAGGGAGGGCCAGAGGGAGAAGTAGATTCCTTGCTGAGCATGGAGCCTAATGCCATGTGGTACTCATCCTGGAGCTCCAGGATCATGACCTGAGCTGAAGGCAGTCACTTAACGAACTGAGCCACCCAGGTGCCTAAGTGGTAGGAATTTTATAGGCCACATTCTCTAATCATAAGCCAATAGCATTTGTAATAAATAACTTAAAAAGTTATCCTCCATTATTATGGACTGATGTCCCCCCACCCCACTTCATGCATTGAAGCCCTAATCTCCAATGTGATGGTATTTGGCAGTGGGGCCTTTGGGAGATAATTAGGCTTCGATGAGGTCATGAGAATGCGGCTCCCATGATGCGATTAGTATCTTTATATGAAGAAGGAGACCAGAACTCTCTTTCTACCATTTTAGTATGCAGCTAGAAGGCACTGTCTATAAGTCAGGGAGAGAGATTTCACCAGAACCAAATTGGCTAGCACCTCAGTCCTGGACTTCCCAGCCCCCAGAACTGTGAGAAATAAATTTCTCATCTTTAAGCCATTGTCTGTGATATTTTTTTAAAGATTTTATTTATTTATTTGACAGAGAGATCACAAACAGGCAGAGAGGCAGGCAGAGAAAGAGGGGGAAGCAGGCTCCCCGCCGAGCAGAGAGCCCGATGTGGGACTCGATCCCAGGACCCCGAGATCATGACCCGAGCCGAAGGCAGAGGCCCAACCCTCTGAGCCACCCAGGTGTCCCTGTCTGTGATATTTTATTATGGCAGCCTGAGCTCACTAAGACGTCCATCTTAAATCATTAGGCCAATTTTTGTTTTGTTGAGCTTTTATATTGCTTTGAGGGGTGATATATTCTTTTTTTTTTTTTTTTTTTTTTATAAAAACAAGGCATAATCTGTATTAGACAGTAAGGACAGATATTAACAACAGGCCAAAATGCACTGTACAAATTGGCTTATATTGAGGTAACTAATAAATATGGCATATTTC
>PITA01004394.1:91733-124128 GCA_004023965.1 Spilogale gracilis
TTCATTCCCCATTCCCCACACCCAGTGCTCCCCGCTTTAGGTGTCCCCAGTACCCACCACCAGGCTCTCCCATCCCTCCACCCCCCTCCCTCCAAGTCCCTCAGTTTGTTTCTGTGTTCAAAGTCTCTGTTGTTTCGTTTCCCTCCCTAGATTACCCTAGTTCCCATTTGCTTTCCTTCTGCCACTGTCCTCCAGTTTGGAGGGGTGATATATTCTAATTGTCTTGAGAATCTATCTTGCAATTTGCTGAATTCCTCTAATTCTAAATCTAATTTCTCAGATATATATTCCTGGATAGCACTTCTATCATAGGGAAATTGAAAGGGAAAAGTCAGCTTTTAGAAAACAATAAAAAGAGTGCTTCACACCTATATCCATTGGAAATAGCAAAAATCTTAGTTAGAGAAAACTTAAAGATTTTATTTATTTAACAGAGAGAAACACAGCCAGAGAGGGAACACAAGCAGGGGGAGTGAGAGAGGGAGAAACAGGCTTCCCGCTGAGCAGGGAGCCCACTGTGGGACTTGATCCCGAGTCTCTAGGATCATGACCTGAGCCGAAGGCAGTCACTTAACCAACTGAGCCACCCAGGCGCTCCAAATACCTTCAATTTTAAATCAGTGCCTTAGTTGGTTTGGATTGCTATAACAAAATACCATAGACTGAGTCACTTAAAAAAAAAGACATTTATTTTTCAAGGTTCTGAGAGGCTGGAAGTTGAGATCAGGGTGGCAGTGTGGTTGGGTCTAGCACGAGCTCTCTTCTTGGCTTGTACGTGGCTGCCTTCCCACTTTGTTCACACGGCAGAAAGAAAGGAAGCTCTTTGGTCTTTTAGTCTTCTTACAAGGACACTAATTCCATCATGAGAGTCCTACCTTCAGGTCCTAATTTAAACCTACTTACCTCTCAAAGGCCCATCTCCAGATAACATCACATGTGGGTAAGGGCCTCAACATGCGAATTTGAGGGTGACATAAACATTTAGTCCATAGTAATTGATGTGACAGTTACCACATCAAGTAAGGAACTTAAGAACTGCTCTTACTAAATTTAAAAAAGAACAACAAAGTAAAGAGAAGAAAATTAAAAGTAAAACTGAAATTAATGAAGTAAAAAGCAAAAATACATTTAATATTACTTAGTATGTTTAATAAAATATAGGGTATAACATAGAATACATTAGTATTTATTTTCTTTCTTTCTTATTTAAAAATTCAAATATTGTCGTTTATATTTTAGTGGATTTTGTTGTATACCTCCTGGATTGTAGCCCCAACTTTGGGAACCGCAATCAAGACTATAGAAAAGGATATTTTTGTTTTGTTGAGCTTTTATATTGTTTTGAGGGGTGATATATTCTAATTGTCTTGAGAATCTATCTTGTAATTTCCTGAAGTTTTTTTTTTGTTTGTTTGTTATGCATTTGCATTGTTTTGTTTCCACTCAGGGTTCTAATTCAGTGACACACAACACACAAAGTACATTAAGAAATAGGATCTAAGCACATGAGAGTTAGTTGTTCTGTTCTGTCCAGCTTGCCCTAAATCTGTTGGTTTTGCATAGGAGTTCAGGAGGAGCTATACCTGGTGTCCCACTACTTTTCAAATTTATGGCTCATGTTCTGTGTTTTTGTTATGTCTGTTACTATGCTCTTGTTTGTTCTAGAGATCTTGTGGTTCAATTATGGAATAAAATCTCATTTTTTTCCCTTTAAGTACCACTGTATGAAAATTGCATCTTAGCAGTGGTCCCTGAGAGGTAGTTTTGAGAAATCTGAGAGATTTCTGATGTCTTAATATAGGGCTAATTTGGGTGCCTGGGTGGCTCAGTGGGTTAAAGCCTCTGCCTTTGGCTCAGGTCATGATCTCAGGGTCCTGGGATGGAGGCCCCACATCTGGCTCTATGCTCAGCAGGGAGCCTTCCTCCTGTCTCTCTGCCTACCTCTCTGCCTACTTGTGATCTCTCTCTCTGTCAAATAAATATATAAAATCTTTAAAAAATATAGTGCTAATTTTCCCACAGTAATCTCTAAATTACTGCACATATTATTTACAGTTGTCAAAGCTGCAGGAGGAAAGGTCAAGCTTACAAGATCAGCTACGTGACTATGAAGATCGAATTAAGGCTATGACTTCCCACTTCAAAAATGTTAAGCAAGAATTTTCATTTACACAGGTACAGTTATTACCAACATAATGTTGATTGTGCCATGTGTAGTCATGGAACATTTCACATTGCATTTATATCTGCGATTTTATTTTAGAGATACAACAGGAAACTTTAGCATAGCTAAACTATTGTGAACATAACTTTGAACCTGAAAGTAGGTAGAAAAAAAAGGCTTTGAGGAACTCAGGGCTGCCACCAAGTTCAGGAATAACTAATTCATTTGAAAGAAGAAATCATTTAAACAGGCTAAGGCATTGGATTATATGAGAACGGTTTAGTGATCAAACAGTGATTTTAAGCCAAAATAGATCTAATATAACATGTGATAAAATTTCTACCTCCTTTTCACCTTTTCAGTGCAACCCACTTGACCATTTTGAGTGGAGGCAAATAGTTCACACACTTCAGTAGCCCTTAGGGCACCATGGTATTTTAGGATCCTGAGATATTAGAAAAGTTAAATTATATTTAGGTATTATTTAAAATAGCCAGAGAAAGTATAGTCCATTTTAGATATATTACTATAAATAGTAACCTAAAACTTAGGATGATTAGTTAAGTCAGCCTCTGTTTTATGGACAATCTGTTCATTTGTAGAACATCATTCCCTGATGACTCCCAGCAAATCAGCTTAGCAGTTCAGCACTGGAGAGTTTATTAACTTCCATTTCAAACTATTTTTAAAAAAATGCATCTACCTTTCTTTGAAAGATATATAATTCTTTAAAGTAAACAAAGCATTCTTGTAATACCAATTTATAATTAATATAGAGAGATAACCATTTTATTGTGTACAAATCTTATTAGGAAGCTACAAATTTAATGAACTTTTTAAAGGAATACTTGAAATTTTTGAATCCTGATATGATTGAGTAAATGGGAACATCTTTTTTTAAAGTTATTAAATCACTGAGTTGGGGATTTGAAAGTCAGAGACTCTCTGTAGGTTTGTTTCATTATAGTCAAACCTTAATTAAATCAGATAATAGACACAAAGGACAATAAACTTCCTATAGCACTAACAGCTCTAATAATTAAAAATAATACTGATGGTGATAACTTCAAAGCACTACAAACTCAACAGTCAACAAATACAATTTTATTAAGTAAAACTTAACACAAAGGCATGATGGTTAATTAATATATCCTGAGAAATATTTATAACCATCAGTGTTTACATAGTCATTTATAAATTATCTCTTAATTAGAATATATAATCAGTCCATGGAAACATCCCATTTCCCAAGAATTTTTAAGTCTTACCATTATAAACTTTGGTTTTCTTCAATTTCCCTAGACCAACATAATATCTCTGAATTGCTGACAACAATATTTTCTCCTAGGTTATTCCATGAACTGACTTTCTTACAACCAATATGCAACACAAACTACACTGAATCATAAAGTCTAACATGGTTTAGGTTTCAGAGAAGTGGAATTAATTGTAATCTAAGTATTTTGTGGGAACTTTTTTGGGGGGGCTAATGGGTTATTATAAATATTGTATAATATTAAAAATTAAAAAGTCTTTCTGTCTTGTAAATTATTCTGTAGTCTCTTTGTAAAGCCAGAGAGCATGAGATTGAAAGTGAAGAGCATTTTAAGATCATTGCTGAAAGAGAACTGGGACGAGTAAAGGATGAAATCCAACGACTGGAAAATGAAATGGCTTCAATACGGGAAAAGAAAAGTGATAAGGAAGTATGTATTGAAATATTACTTAAAATTTTGTGCTGTTCTTTCTTCCCTCAACAACACTGATCTTTTTCTGTATGGGAAAGACATTTATTAGTTTCCTGATATTTACTTACACTGTTTTTTGGATAATGAAAGGCATGCAGAGTTATCATTTGAATGAAATGATAGAATATTATATTTATTTTCCCACTATTCATTTGCCATATAGTCATTGAACCACCATGTGCAGAGGACCATACTGGCTGGCCATTATGTGATACTAGGCATAATTTATTCATAAGTATCATGTGATACTAGGCATAATTAATTCATATATTTTTAAAAGGCCACATTAAAAAAACTACTTTTAGTATTCAGTTTCATTTTTCATTCAAGATTTTTACCTTTCATATTAGTTTAATTAGCCTGTAACTTTAATATTAAACTACTGTAATCTCTTTTTCTCTTTTCCTTTGTTTTTAGTTGCCTGATTTGGGAGATCTTTCCAAATTCAGTTCTCTTTACATGTGCATACACATATAGAAATGCACACATGTATGTATATGTACACATATGCATGCAAATTTTATTATATTAATTTTCATTGCATATTGATCTGTTTTCTTTTATGACTCTAGATTTGTTAAATGAATACATTTACAGAAATTTTTTAAATCAATTTTAGAGGTAGAATTTAGTGATTCATCAGTTACTTTTTTTTTTTTTTTTCATCAGTTACATTTAACAAGCAGGGCTTATCATCTCAAGTGCCCTCCTTAAATCCCATCACCCAGTTATCCCTTCCCTCTACCCACCTCCCCTCCAGCAACCTTCAGTTTGTTTCGGAGAGTTCAGTGTCTCTTATGGTTTGCCTCCCTCTCAATTTTCATCTTATTTTTCCTTCCATTCCCCTGTGTTCATCTGTTTTGTTTTTTAAATTCTATGTATGAGTGAAATCATATGGTATTTGTCTTTCTCTGACTGACTGATTCATTTACAGAAATATTTTCATCTTCTTAACAACTATATTTATTTCAATTAGAAGTACTTCTAAAATTTCCATAGAAGAGGGCTCTTAGAGGCAAGAATCTGATTGGAAATGGAGCTGAAGGGGACTTGACTTGGGCTTGAGTTAGCATATCAAGCACATTATTTTTACTAAGATTGTATAGCCATATGGGGTGGATTTGGTGGAGTGAGTAATCTTAAGAGATTGCTCTGGGGGACTTTCCCTAAAGCCTTCTTAAGCCATCTTTGACTCAACTACTATTCTCAACTTTGTATAATCATTTCCCCTCTATTGACTCAACTACTATTCTCAACTTTGTATAATCATTTCCCCTCTATTTTACAACTGAAGAAATAAATACATAAATATAAGTATGGTAGTTATATAATGAAATATGGCACATTGTATGTATCTGGAAGTTGGGAAAGGGACAGAATTTCTTTCCTTTTTAATATGTTCTGTAATATGTAATATTGTGTTTTAGTTTAGTTTGTGTAGTAAATAATATTTTGTAATCTCTCCCTGCCCCTTTTCTTTGGAAATTAGAATAACATATTTAAAACTACTCAAAAATTGGATGGTTTGAAATGTCAAATGAACTGGGACCAGCAAGCATTGGAAGCCTGGTTGGAAGAATCAGCTCATAAAGATAGTGATGCCCTCACTCTTCAGAAGTATGCACAACAAGATGATAATAAAATTAGGGTGAGAAATTATAAGTTGTAATCTTAGGTTTTTCTCTGAATCTGTAGTATGTGAAGCTTTTTACCTAAATTGGTTTGTAACCTGAAAGCCATAGTTCTTAAACTTTTTTGGGTCGGAGACTCCTTTGACAGTCTCATAAAGCCAAGGATCCTTGCTTTAAGAGTGTGACTGTACTCAAATCCTCATATTTGCTGAAAGTTTTATAGATCCTCTGAAACCCTCTGACCATTTAGGGATCCACAGACTCCAGCTTAAGAATCCTGATTGAGAAGAATTTTCAAAAGCATTTCAGAGAAGAAAGTTTTATATTAGAATTATGTATAAGTAATTTAACTCTTTTTGTCTAAATAGTTCGAATGTGATATACAGTGTTTGCTGATTTGAGGCTATAGTGCTGTTATTTAATATATTATTATAACATTACTTAAAATCTACTTGTAATTAAATGTGTTAATATATTAGCATTATGAAACATGCTATTTTCTAATAGATTTAATACCAAATATATTATTTCAAATAATTTTAAATGGCAAATCATTATTTTTTCTAACTTTAAAAAGTATTAAAAGATTTTTAGAAACAATTTTCATTGCAGCCCTTTGGGGTGAAAAGATAATGTATGTATCATTTTGTGGTTATTTTAGATAGCAAATAAATGAGTATCTATAACATAACAGTACTTAATGTGAGATATACTAATAGCTTTTAAGTTAAATGGTAATTATGAATATTTTTACATGCAACTACATCATAGGCACTGACGCTGCAATTAGAAAGACTGACTTTGGAATGTAATCAGAGAAGAAAGGTACTTGACAACGAACTTACAGAGACTCTAAGTGCACAGGTTAGTTTAGTAAAGATTTTTATTCCTTAATTGTTGAAGGGATGTATGCAAAAGCACTTCAATTCACAAAAATGTTATTTGCTCTCTATCTGACAGTTAGAATTGGATAAAGCAGCACAAGATTTTCGTAAGATTCATAACGAAAGACAAGAACTCATTAAACAGTGGGAGAACACAATAGAGCAGATGCAGAAGAGAGATCGAGACATTGATAACGGTGCCTTGGTAAGGTAGTTCCTCCATGCGATGCTCAACGGTGTTACTCTCTTTTGTATTTAACTCATTCATTTCAAGTGTAACTCACACTGTTATTTGAAAGTCACTTTTGTAGTAGGATTCAATAGTTTTGGTAAATGTTTTTCAAAGCTGATGCTTTCCATTTAGATATGTGATGTTATGAAGAGTATTTACTTATGGTATTCTAATGCTGAAGACTAGATCCTGCCACTTTGAAATGTGAAACAAGAGAAAGTCAGTGGATAATGTTAGTGCAGTAAAACCAATGCTCTGACTTACACACGGATGGCCAAGTTGCTTTCGATATGTGCTATTTGGAGTAATCACTGGTACAGGGAAATGAATCTCATGGTTGGCCAAGAAACAAAAAGGGAGAGTCAGGAAGGAAACCTAGACTGTGATAAAGTTTTACTTAAGAAGCTAGGCACCCATAATAAGGTAGAAGCTTGAAAGTGAAAGAGTACCACACCGATTAAACACGGACTTAGTGTTATCTCTTGCTAGTTTCAGAGGTAATTTATAAGACATCTTCTGGAAAATCATTAAAGGGCAAAATGGTGAGTAAAAATGGGAAGATTAGGGAGAGTTGGGAAGGAGAAGGAATTGAGGAGGAAAGAAGGAATGTGGGAAGATATGTTAACTTCCATTCTGAGTCTACTCCTCGGAAAGACAAGCAGCTTGGGTCATTGGGAGTTTAGAATTCTCATATCTATATAAGGTTTACTTGCTATATGTGACTACATGTAAATTATTCTTTTATTTTAACTTTCTGTAGGTAACCAACATTTTATCAACAAAATAGCCTATGCCTTGCTTGGAGGGACAAGGGAGGACTAGTCTCAACTATGAGTGCCCCTTAATTCTTAATGTTGATCTTGGTTTCAGACATCAAGTCCTGACTGCTTCCTCTATGTAAATCAGATGTGACAGGGCCAAGATTGCAGATCCACAATTGCATTCTCATACAACCCCACAGCTAAATTGACTCAGCCTGCTGATTTGGCAGAATATACAACTCGTGGCTCTTTGGTCATATTCACTATGGTTCCTTATGGACATCTCCTGGCTGTCTTTATTATAAGAGAATGGGGAGAGTGCTAAGAAGTGGCTCCATATGCAGTAGTATGCTTCAGTGTTTAACAGCTGGCTCCTCATTTGTAGCATTTCTGATTTCTGTGCGGAAACTATTTCCATACCAACATGACTGCACTCTACACAGTGTTGAGAAGAGATGTGCCAGTCAGTGCTGGTGAGCCAGTGAGATCCAGTGGACACCACCAGGGGATTCAGTCTTTTGTTCCTTTTCTTCCAAAACAGTTCCTGCTTCTTAGTGTCTTCTTGGTGGAAATCTGAGCATATGAACCAGAAATTGGATTCTTAAAAGAAACTTTTACATTATATAGAAAAGGAAAAATATTTTTCTATTATGTTTTTATTCCAGTGTAGAAATTTTAGGATATTACTGTACTTATCAGCATCACCTTTTTATTCCTCAGCTGTAAAATCTTCTTTGTTCTACATTGCTTAAAAATGGAACCTCTTTAACATAGCAGTTAAAAATATGCTAAAAAAAGTGAATTTTTTTCACAATTGGGCCCTAACTCTACCTTTCCAGCCTCATTCCTTTCATATATACCCACTCCTTCTTTTTTTTTTTTTTAAAGATTTTATTTATTTGACAGAGAGAAACACAGCCAGAGAGGAAACACAAGCAGGGGGAGTGAGAGAGGGAGAAGCAGGCTTCCCGCCAAGCAGGGAACTCAATCCCGGGTCTCCAGGATCATGACCTGAGCCGAAGGCAGTCGCGTAACCAACTGAGCCACCCAGGCGCCCCATGTACCCACTCCTTCTTAATACATCCCTATTCCATCCCTACCCTCCCTACACTTAACCACATTAGAATATTTACGTATCTCCATTTATCTTTTTAGGCCTAACTTAAAAGAAGCCTCTTAAATAATGCCTTTTAATAATTCCTCTTGGGTAGATGTCATCATCTCTTTTTCCCAAGATGCTTTGACCACATCTTAGTTACTACTTTGTATATTTTATTTATTTTGTATCTCCAAGACCAGCAAAAGGCCTGAGTGAAAACATTCCTATTGAAACTAATAACTAAAATATTATTCACAAAAGATGAAAAAAACTGGTCCCATGAAATATTTAGAAAAAAATAATTGAAATCCAACTCTTTAGATATCATCTTTTGTTTATGAAAGCTTGACATTTTTCTCATCTCTTTGGCAAAGTAGTAGATGAAAGAGAACAAGATCTTTAAAAATATGAGCTTATAGATACTGATATGTAACATATTAATACTTGGTTTTTATTCATATAAAAATAGACTCTCTTCTCTCTCTCTCTCTCTTTTTTTAAGTAGGTTCCACACCCAGTGTGGAGCACAGTGCAGGGCTTGAACTCACGACCCTAAGATCAAAACCTGAGCCGAGATCAAGAGTTGGAAGCTTAATTAACTGGGTCACCCAGGTGTCCCCAAAGTAGACTCTCTTTAAAGAAAATACTGTGTTAAGAAGTTTTGATAAAATACTGAATATAGAAAAATAAAAACCAAATTCTTTTTTGTTTTGTTCATTGTATTAAAATATGTTTAATGTATTTTTGAATCTTAGGCATTAGCAAGGATAAAGCAAGAAATAAGAGAAAAAGAAAATTTGGTTAAAGAAAAGATCAAGTTTTTGGAAAATGAGATTGGCAATAACACAGAGTATGAGAAAAGAATTTCTGTTGCAGATCGTAAACTTTTAAAATGTAGAATGGAGTATCAGCGTCATGAAACAGACAGAAATCAACTGAAAGATGAGGTATGTCAATTAAAAAGACTGGCTTGTGTGTTTAGGACAAATTACTATAAAAATAAGCATAAAAGCTTTCCTTTGATTAAAGAACTGTCTTCTAGTTCCTTTTTTTTTTTTTTTAAGATTTTATTTATTTGACAGAGAGAAACACAGCTGAGAGAGGGAACACAAGCAGGGGGAGTGAGAGAGGGAGAAGCAGGCTTCCTGCCAAGCAGGGAGCCCGATGCGGGGCTCGATCCCCAGTCTCCGGGATCATGACCTGAGCCGAAGGCAGTCGCTTAACCAACTGAGCCACCCAGGTGCTGCCCTAGTTCCTTTTTCTTATGTCCCTTTACGTTGTGGAATTTTAGGGTATTTCATTTGAACCCTGCTTGGTGAAAGCAAGAGGGGTGCCAGGCATATCACATGTGGTGTCAAGGGATTGGAAATTGGAATATTGTAGAGCATTTTATTGTACAAGTTGTTATACTTTTTATTTCTGATAAAGAAGGAAAGATTTTTTTCTGTCCAAAAAGAATAATTATGTATGATCTTAAAAAAGTAAAATAAGCAAATTTCTTGCCTAAATTAAATATCACTAATAATAGTTCATTCTTAAAATTTTTTAAGTTTAAACCAATTGTATTAAAGAATGCAGGGGCCCATTCATTCGTTCATAATTTGTTTATTGAGATATGATTCACATATAATAATATGCCATTTTAAAGTATATAATTCAGTGGTTTTTAATATTTCACGGAATGTGCAACCATCTCTGTTATCTAATTTTAGACTATCTTTGTCTTTGAAACGGAAACCCCTTTCTCATTAACAATCATTCTGCTTCCCTCCTCCTAACCAGCCCTGGCAACTGCTAATCTACTTTCTGTTTCCATGGATTTGCCTATTTTGGACATTTCATATAAATGAAATTATATACTATGGAGCACTTCATGTCTGAATTCTTTTACTTACATTATGTTTTCAAGGTTCATCCATGTTGTAGCATTCATTAGTATTTCATTCATTTCTTTCCTCTAAATTTTAAAATTGAGATAGAGTAGGGATACCTGGGTGGCTCAGTCAGTTAAATGTTTGCCTTCAGCTCAGATCATAATCCCAGAGTCCTGGGATCGAGGCCCTCATTGGGCTCCCCAGTCAGTGAGGAATCTACTTCTCCCTCTGTTTATTCGAGTTCTTTTCTCATTTTTGGATCAGTTAGGGGTTTTTGATTTTGGTGGTAGTGAGTTTTAGAAATTATCTGTATATTCTAGATATTAGTCCCTTATCAGGTATATGATTTGCAAGTATTTTCTCCATTTTTGGACTGCCTTTTAACTGTGTTGATATTGTCTTTTGATACACAGAAGTTTTTAATTTTGATGAAGTCCAATTTGTCTTTTTTTTTCTTTTGTTGCCTGCCATATCCAAGAAATCATTGCCAAAATCCAATACTGTGATGCTTTTGCTCTGTTGTACCTTTAATGCATCTATGTAGGGCGCTGTAATTTGTCAATATCATGCAATAAGCCATTTAAAATGTAATATCAGATCAAAAAGAAAAATTGTTAATATGTATTACAGCAACATAACCACTGTATGAGGGTGATGTAGGTTAAAAACTAACATGTTCAAAATAGAACTTCTCAAAAATAAAATGAATTTATAAGATGTGGAGTAAATATGTTATTTCTGTCTGTTAACTAATGAATAGCTGGATTCTTTAAAAGCCACTGTAAATAGAAGTTCCAGTGATTTAGAAGCTATAAGGAAAAATATTTCCAAAATAAAGAAGGACATTCAGGAAGAAAGAGAAAGGTAAGAAAAAAGATATTTAAATATGTTTATAGTTTTTGGCTACTTCTGTTTTTTAAAATATTTTATTTATTTATTTATTTATTTATTTATTTATTTATTTGAGAGAGAGAGAGAGAGAGAACACAAATAGAGGAGCAGAGGGAGAGGGACAAGATGCAGGGCTCAGCCTCATGACCCTTGTTAAAGTCCGATGTCGACCGCCTCCCCAAAGAGAAACCGAGGATGCTCAGGATAATGCAAATCACACAGCGAGGTTTATTCTCCAGCTAGCTGAGGTCCAAGCATCTGCCCGGTGCAGCGGGTTTCAGCAAGGACCCCGAATGCAAGGGTCTAGGGGTTTATATATGTTTCAAACAGCAAGCAAGAGTTACACAGTAATTTTCCTGCTAGGGTAAGATAACATTTTTAGCCCCCTCCCCAATTCCTGGACTGCTCACACATTCCAGGTATTGGGGCAAGGAAGCAAGATGCATGATGGTTCCTTGACCTATCTGCCTTCATTTGGTTAACACAGGCCTTGTGAAGGCTTCAATCACCAGGAGGTCTTAGATCTGTAGATGCCTAACTCACCAGGGGGTTATGGAACCTGTCCTCAGGCTAATCAGGTCCTAACACTCTAAAGCTAAGCAGGTCTTATCACCCTCAGATCACTCCTTGAGCTGAAATCAAGAGTTAGATGCTTAACTGACTGAGCCACCCAGGCACCCGAGTTCTTGACTACTTCTAGAAATATTATTAAATATTTAAGCTTTTGTTAAATAATTGTAAACTGATAGCTACTAAATTATTAAACTTGAAAAAAAAGTTTTTCCTGGGCTTTTCTTTGTAAAGGATTAGGAACAATATTTTTATTGAGGTGGAAAAAAATTTCCAGGCCCCAGCCCTCTCCTATCTGCTCCTTACCCCCTACTCTCGCTGAGGCAGAGAAGGTCGAATGGCTTTCCCGGGCACCAGCCTCATCCTATCTGCTCCTCCCCACTACTCCCAATAAGACTGAATGGATGTCCAGTTTGACTCAGAGAGAGAAAGAAAAACAAGTTCCTGGGATGATTTAGTACTCTCCTAGCACCTCCCATATATAGATTATACCCCTGCATGAAGAAGGCCAATGGCCATGAGAGACCACAAAAATGTTCCATTAGCATCCCCCATCACCTGTAACCATAAAAACTCACCCCTAACCCTGACAAGTGCATAGTCTTTGCAGAATCATCCCACTGAGCCCGCCGGTGTAATAAAGCTATGTTCTCCCTGATTTCTGTGTGCCCTTTGAGTTTCCTTGGTTGCCTTAGATTTTTCTACAACATTATGACTTATAAATAAATATGTATTTAATAAATATATAAGGTTTACAGAAAGGTAACAAAAAGGTAATAAAAAGGTTTATGGCAAAAGAAACCTTCAGGTTATATGAAGAAACCTTAGGATAAACTATTTCTTGTTTGTATTACTTTTTAGACATGTTTTCTATTTTTTCCTCATAAACTCTCCAGGTTACAGAAAATTAAAAATCATAATCAGATCGTGAGTAAAAAATTAAAGCAGATAACTGAGAAAACGATGTCTGTGGAAGAGAAAGCTACCAATTTGGAAGATATGCTAAGGGAGGAGGAAAAAAGTGTAAAGGTAATAGTTTTAGTTCTTAAACAGTCACAGTGACTCCAGCAGTAGTGAATTATACTCTTGCAATCAGGGAGTATGAGGTCTTTTAAGAGGCTCTGCTTTCTGGTGTGATCACATTTGTAATCAGAATTTTGAGTTGTTGGATCCCCTTTTTGTGTGTGGCTTCTGAATATGTTTCTGGCCTTCTCAAAGTTTCTACTTCTTTTGCTTCACTTTTGGCATTTAACTTGGATGTCTTCTTTCACAGATAGCTCTCTACCTGCAATCTTGTGCCTTCCCAGTGCCTGGGATGTCTCTGCTTGTCATTCATATCTATGCTTTTATATTGCGGACGTACCTTGAAAATGCCCATATTTTAAAAATTGATTTGTACCCTTACAGTTGGTTATCATTTCTTTTGTTTGTGATCAAATTCCCCGCAATAGTCTACATTCCTACTCTGTATTTCTTTATCATTTGTTAATCTCTGACAGTCTAGCACCATTCATATGTAAATAGATCTTAAGGTTCTACTTTACTAACTCTATTAGAATGTCTTTGGCATCTTGGTAGCATTTAGGCCGATTTTTGACTAACTGGGAAAGGCTGGTTCATTATTTCCTCTTCGAAAACTTCAAAGTGACTTCTGTGACCTGATACTACGTTACTTCTTGCTTTTACTCTTTTTTTCTGAGGGGCAGCTAAAGATCATGGCAGTATCCTCCATTTGCTAATATCAAGTTTGATTTCACTTATATTTGGATGGAATCAAGCTTCTTCAGTGTGCTGCTGAATGTTTAAAGTCCCTGAATAATGAATTCATGACTTGAATGGTATATGAGTCCAAATCACATTATTTTAAAAAAAGTTTTTTTTTCCTCCAAAGAGCATGATTTTCTGTAGCACATGGAATGGGACAGTACTAGAACTTGTTAGAAATCTGTGAAGCCTGAAATCCAGATGAAATAGACCTTTTGAGGATGACATTAAAAACTAGTGACATTTTTGAAGAAATTAGCTTAATTAGAAAAAATGGGATTGGCAACATGTGTGCTACTTATGCTGTAACAGCATAATTTATTCATAACCTTGGTTTTTGTAGCTGTTGGGTTTTGTTTGGAAAAATCCTAACCCTATATGTTTTGGAGATGTACTGTGTTATATACCACCAAGCACTGGCTGTAAAACTGCCACACAATCTTTGAGAAGGCCTTAAAATGAATGAAAATTATCTATTATGTAAAAAAGCATTTTTAAGACTAAATTATATTGTATTACTTAATTTGTCAGAATTTAAATGGCCAATCACAGATTTTTTTTTCATATTGAAGTTCATTGATTGCCAAAAGGAAATGGGTTTATCTGAGTATAAGAGCACAGAGGGAAATTTTTATTTCAACATTTAAAATGATAACTTTCAAGAGATCTTGCTTGGCATGGGAGGTCTGTTTGAAATCTAGAAACATGGTCGTGAAGCCTTGAGGTCAAGACTCATCTGCCTCTTGAGAAATGAGCCATGAGAGTGGATGACAGGTTTCTGTTTCCTAGAAGACTGCACATGTAGGGAGGTCAACTAGGACAAGGTGTAAATAAGGGCAGTACCAGCAGTGTGCTGGGGCTAGCCCTTACCAGCTTGTAAGAGTTGAGTTAAATTTTCTGGAATTTTGCAGGTCAGCTGCTAAACATACCTACTCTTAAAAATTAAGTTATATAGTCCTACAATTAAATACAGCACATCCAAAACAAAGTAAAATAAGTACTCATTACTTATCACTTCCAAATTATTTTACTAGATTTTACTATTACCTATTTATGCTCTTAAGATCACATACATTTATTATATCCGTGTAGTAGAAACGCTACATAATGGTTTGGTACCGCCTGTCTCTTCCCAGCTCTGCATTTATCATGTTCGTGGTTTGAAATTGACATAATGGGAATATTTATACAATGAAAATCAGCTTCTTCCCCCTAACCTCTTATCCACTGGAAAGCTGGTTTAAACATTTACCTGCTCACCACTGGATAGTGCCCAGAAGAAGGTGGAAGATTGTGTGATGTAATTTTTTTCCTGTAGCACCCTCAAGACTTCAGCAAATTCTATAAACTTAAAAGTTGTGTATCTCTGGTATATTTTATTTTCTAAGGAAACCAGTGGAATAGCCAAGTTCTATGGTCAGGGTGACATGGTGTAGAATTAAGGTGACAGATCAAGATACTGGAATAGAGTGGACTATAAGAAATGTTGGAGGTTTATTGAAACTGTGGGAAGGGCATTCTTATATTCTCCAGGGCTAAAATGTTGAGGGATCTTAATTTATAAGCTTAGTTTATAAGCCCAAATTATAATGTTCATATAATAAAACATTTTAAGGTATTATAATTTTATTGATCACTATTACTATTATCATCAGGAAGTGGAAGTTCAATTGAACATAGTGAAAGATGTGCTATTTAAGAAGGTTCAAGAATTACAGACTGAGACAATGAAAGAAAAAGCTGTTGTATCAGAAATTGAAGGAACTCGTTCCTCTCTAAAGCACCTCAACCATCAGTTACATAAACTGGATTTTGAAACCTTGAAGCAACAAGAAATTATGTACAGTCAGGTAGATATTAATCTTATGAATGTCTTCCATATTGATTTGTATAGTTGTGATGGTCAAGATACCACATTGTCCTGAAAAAACAAAGATTTTTAAAAAGATTTTATTTGACAGAGACACAGTGAGAGAGGGAACACAAGCAGGGGGAGTGGGAGAGGGAACACAAGCAGGGGGAGTGGGAGAGGGAAAAGCAGCCCTCCCCTACCCCCAGCAGGGAGCCTGATGCGGGCTTAAGCCCAGGACCCTGGGACCAGGACCCGAGCAGAAGGCAGATGCTTAACTACTGAGCTACCCAGGCGCCCCGAAAAAGCAAAGATTTTTAAAGCACTCTTAGAGGGACTGACAGATGCTGAAATGGGATACCATGTTTGGTCAGTAGAAGGGTAAGGGAGCCTTAAAAGGTATTTTTTTCCTTGATCTGAAATAAACAGGTGAGAGGATAGATAACTCTAGTGAGAGACAACCATGCTTTAAAGGAACCTAGGGCAGTTGGGCCTGGAGTAAAACAAAACAAGAAATGGGAAATCTGAAACCTGGAAAACTGTTTATTGAGTCTTAGTTGTGCAAACATGGGCTTCTCCACCCCAGCCCCTAGAGTAATAGTTTAAAGGCACTTTGTAAGTTTTCCCTTATTTGTTCCATTTATATATTCTGTCTCATGTTAATTCTTTAATATCATCACTCTCTACATCTTAATTTCCTCATCCAATGTAGTCTTAGTTTCTCAAAATTATAGATGCTGAAGTATCATTTTAAAAATAATTCGCTGGAAGGTCATCATATTTGAGACATCCATGGCTAACAATTCATGACTTTTTTGTATCCCTTAGAAAATGTGCCCTCAGATACCCATGGTCCATGTATATCCAGTGATTTTACTGAGTTTCCATCCTAGTAGTAGGGTAAATACCCTCCTAGCTGATTTCTCATATTTTCAGATTACTTACTTTTATGTTGCTCTCATATACCTAGATTGTTGAAGAATAGTTTGCTATTTCTCTGCTTACAATTAAGAAGGATTTTATCCTTTAAATCACTGATGAATTAAAGTGACTTCAGTTAAATGATGACACCTAAGACTAGACTTTAAGAAAGGTTTATTGTGTTTTTATGTTTGTAGAAATGGTTTTAACTGTTTCTCCTTGTTATCCGTTGTTAATAAACGTAACAGGATTTTTACATTCAACAAGTGGAACGCCGAATGTCACGGTTAAAAGGAGAAATTAATTCAGAAGAAAAACAAGCCCTTGAAGCAAAAATTGTTGACCTTAAGAAGACATTGGAAGAGAAAAAGTCTACATTTGACCTTTTGGAAACACAGATCAAGAAGCTTCATGTAACTTAGCCAAAATACTTTTGATGCTTCAAATATCCTAGTCATTAGTCATTCTGTTTTAAGTCAACATGATCCTAAGACTTTACTTTGGATAGGATGATTGCCAAGCTACCTGCATATATAACAAATGTATGAACTAATGTTCATGTTTCCATACCAATTGCAAGAATATAACATTACCATTGATTGTGCATTTACTATATGTTAAGTATATAACATGCCTTTAGTATTTTATCTCATTTAACCTTTATCAGTGTCTTGTGAGGGTGATATTACTACTTGTGTCACAGATTAAATAACTTGTTACATAGCCAGTACATAGAGAGCTAGGATTTGATTCCTAGCCCATTGGATGTCAAACTACTCTTAAATAGTACGTGATTTAAAACATTGATAAATTTCATTTTCCTATTATTTTTTTGCCAGAATAACTTGATTGCCCTTTATTTTTGAAATGACCTTTATGCATCATTTATTGTTGTTATTCATATATTTATTTGGTAATAATTCTATTTTGTTAATAAGGTAAAAGTGTTCTTCATCTTTCAGTATTTTGTTTATGGTCATATAAAACCTATGTTAGGGGAACCTATGCAATATAAATCCTATTTTAAAGTTTAACTGGAGAATAAGAGTGAAGGAGGTCATGGACCTGAATGGGGTAACCCCAAAGGATGGTAGTCATTTACAGTTTGAAAGGCTTGTGATGAGTGTCCTCTAGTGGCTATAAGAAGAATTACCCTTGAATTCCTTTAGGACTACAAAGGTGAAAGGGACCACTTACTTTTTAAAAAAAACTTTAGGATGATAAAGTTTTGGTTTAGAGTAGTTTGTAGCCTGATGAAATGTTTAAAAACTTTTTCCTTAGATTTGTGGAAAAGGACACAGTTTGGAATCAGAAACAACTGGTTTTAAATATTAAGGTTATATCAGTACTGCTATTTTAACTTTTCTGAGCCCTAGTTAACTGAGTCCTAGTTAATTCATCTATTAAATGAAAGAAAATATTTGATATTATTTTAGGACATTTGGGAGAATTAGAAGCAAAATGTATCTTAACACAGTGCTTTTAGGAGGTATTTGATAAATGGTATTGTTTTAATTACACAGACTATGATGAGAATATTAATCCTGCAGAATGATAGGAGGGTGACATTTATATGCAAGCATGTTTCTTGACCCTGATGTGAGTCGTGTCTGTTTCGCTCTGTGGTAATGGTTCTAGCGTTCTGCCTTTTAACTACTCTGGGGTTCTGTCCATTATACAGTTGGCTAGTACTTATGCCTCTCTCATCTCTGGTTTTAACACAGAGATAAATAAATGAAAAGAAATGCAAGTGAAGTTTTAAAGATATTAAAGCTAGTTAACCTTCTAGTGAAGGTCTTCTGTTCTCAGTAGTACCAGGGCATTGTGAAGTCATTCTGCATTACTTCTTCCATGCCATTCCATCTCATATTTTGCATAATCGAAACTAATTCCTTCTGGCTGAAAATCACCTTAAGTTAAATTTTTTCATTCTAAGAGTTACGTTTATAAAATCACATATTTTTTTTTTACTTTAAATTTATGTTATTTTTTCAGTGTTCCAGGATTCATTGCCCATGCCCCACACCCAGTGCTCCATGCAATAGGTGCCCTGAAATCACATCTTTATACAAGAAAAAAATCCTCTTCTTACTCTCTTGCTCCGGTGCTAGGTCTTGATACTTCAGAGAAATACAGGCAATGAGAGAGGTATAGGAGAGAGGCAGAGAGAAAGAGAGAATAGAAGACAGAGGGAGAGAAGAACAGAACTAGGTCTTAGAACTAGAAAGTTTTTGCTTTTGGTGCCCAGAGGGGACTATGAGCACAAACCCTGGCCCGAGGTCAGGGTGAGTGGAGAGATGTAGACTGTTATAAAGCTAGGAACCTGATTTCTGATCGGTATATGTGACACACTTATGCATCTGATGGAATCTAGCATTTTTCTCTCTAGCAATACGAGATTATACATGTAATTAAGTAATAGTAAAAATTCATGACACTTCTGTGTGTTAAACATTTGTAGTTACTCTTTGACAGTAATGTCTTTAATCCAGCAGCCCAGGGAGGTAGGTACTGTCATCTCCATTTAAGAAATGAGGAAACTAAGGAAGAGTAGGTTACCCATCAGGGTCAGATAACTAGTGTGTAATTAAGGCCATCTGATTCTAAAGCATATACTGTGAATCAAAACCCTATGCTTTTTTAGACTGTGAAAGTTTTTGCCTTCTGTGACTTGGGTTGAATCAAATAAGGAACTTCAAAATGTGAGCTGTGTACTGAACCGATGCTTGGCTTCCTCTTCATATTTTTCCCAGTAAATGGCAATCACCCAATAATTCAGGTCAAACTGTACATAAAATTTCCCAGAATTATTGAACTGAAACCAAATCCAAAAAAGCAATAAGTGATAAAAGGGAAAATGTTTCAATGTAAATATCCACATGTATTATATTAGAAACAGTAGACCATGAAGAGTGAGATATAAAAATCCAATTATTATAAATATTCAACAGAGCACATGATTTAATGTAAGATATGTTTAATACTATGTATTTAATGTTATTTTAAAATATGTATTTATGTACTTCTTTTCTCTTTTTATAGAATGATCTTTATTTTATCAAGAAGTCAAATAGTAAAAATTGTGATGAAAAACAGTTCCTCATGACCAAAATAAATGAACTAAACCTTTTCAATGACAGATCAGAGAAAGAACTTAATAAAACCAAAGCTTTGAAACAGGTGCAGTAAAATCATATGTGTATGTAATATTAAAAATCACCTTTTAATGCTAATTATAACATTTAAAACTATGCTAAACTATAAAGATGAAAGTAAGTCACTGTAATCACTGTATACAAGATAAGAGTTAAAATTATATTTTCTTCTAGTCTTTTGAAGAAAATTAGCTTTATATAATTAAGAAATTTTAATATGTTATCTATTTCCATCTATGTCTGCAAACATTAAATATTGAACATTAAATATTCTTTAAAAATTATTTGTAAAGGCTTCCTGCAGTTTATTGCATGCAAGTTACCATAATTTATTTAACCATTTCCTGTTTTGGGATATGTATTTATTTCCAATGTTTGGTTATTCTAAATAGTACTATCAGGGGGGCCTGGCTGGTTCAGTCAGTGGAGCATGCAACTCTTATTCTCAGAGTCATGAATTTGAGCCCCACATTGGGTATGGAGCCCACTTAAGAAAAATAGTACTACCATATACCATGCATATGTATCATTGTATAGTTATTTAGTGGGTTAGGAAAATTTTCTAACTATATAATTATGGTTCAAAAAGAATGAATATTTTCATTGTCTTAACTATTTTTGTTTTAAAAAAAGGTTTTCTTTTAGAGAGAGAGCATGCATGAATAGTGGGAGGGGCAGAAGGAGAGATTGACGCTCAAGCAGACTGCACACTGAGTGGGGAGCTCCACACGGGGCTTGATCTCATGACTCTGAAATCATGACCCAGGCCAAAACCAAGAGTCCAGCACTCAACTGACTGAGTCACCCAGGTGTCGCCAAACTATTTTCAAGCCAAATTGCCTTCTAGAGGGTTCTTTTAATACTCCCACTAGCAATGTGTGAGCATTCTAGTTTACTCACCACCAGTAAGGGTGGATATTATAATTTATAAAATTGTTGTCAATTTGATGGACAAACATGGTATTTCATCATATTGCTTTATATTTTTTAAGTTGGTGATACGTGATGTTTAAACAAAATTTAAAATACTTATATTTAAATAAAAATGTTTAGGCATGCCTGGGTGGCTCAGTGAGTTAAGGGTCTAACTTTTGGTTTTGGCGCAGGTCATGATCTCAGGCTGTGGAATCAAGCCCCTTGTGGACTCTGCACTGAGTGTGAAGCCTACTTGGACTTCTCTCCCCCACCCTCGTGTCCCCATTCCCCTCGCCACTTGTGTGTGCTCTCTCCCCATCAAAAAATGTTTAAAACATTTTTTTTCTGTTATGTTATATTCCATAATCTCTTTTGGATTTCTAGTTTATTTTCTTGACCCATATTTCCATTAGAAGGTTTATATTTTTGAATTGCTTTGCAAAAGACCTTCATATGTAAAAATATTAACTCTGTCATATTGTCAAATTGATGAACTTTTAATGTTTTAATGTCCAACTGAATTTATTCAGTTTTTGACATTTAAAACTTTTAACATAAAATACTTTTTCCTGCATAATTTTTATACTTAGAAACTTCTCTGGCATATTAAAAATCAAACAAATGTTTACTATTTCAGTAACTGCATTGATTTTATATCTTACATTAAGTTTTTCATTAATCTGGAATTTATTTTTGATACATTTGAAATGTAGAGATCTAATCTTTTCTCCAACTGAAAAGCGATGTTTTGAAATGTTTCTTGAGGGTTTGCTTCCTGGGCTTTCTATTCTGAAAAGTCGTCACTCAGAGCAATCCAAGTTTAATCCTAGTTATTTTGCTCAGTTAGAAAAATTAGAAATTAGAATTTTTTCAAATTAGAAAAAATTATATTTTCAAGTTTGACTTTTGTGGTAATAAAAGAAAATATTTTGGTTTGTGTATACTAGTAATCTCAGTATCTGACAATTTTGTTATGTTGATAGGATTTGATGATAGAAGATAATCTTTTAAAACTTGAAGTAAAACGTACTCGAGAAATGCTTCACAGTAAGGCAGAAGAAGTACTTTCTCTCGAAAAAAGAAAACAGCAATTACACACAGCTATGGAAGAACGAAATGAAGAAATTAAGGTTCACAAAACAATGCTTGTGTCACAAATAAGATATGTTGATCAAGAACGGCAGAATGTAAGGTAGTAATTCGAGTTTTAAAATACTGCTAACAATTTTTGAAAATGTAAGGGTAACGTCAGAAGAACTGACTGAGTGATCATCTTTTTCTTATTTCAAAAGGCTTATAATATATTGGACATATCTTAGTCATAACCTTATGGTTTTTCCTCCCTCTTTCCTTTGGCTAACTCCAAATTCTTAAATTATCCCTTTTGCAATGAGATCGGTAATTCCCTTGTTTGATTTTCACGTATGTTTTGTGGTGAGAGTTCAATAACATGCTATCCCTTATGGCTGCATTTATTAAAACGATTTTCCCCTAGAGGTTTTGCATATCTTTTTTTTTTAGGATTTATTTATTTATTTGAGAGAAAGAGTGAGAGATAGTATGAAAGGGGAGAAGTTCAGAGGGAGAAGCAGACTTCCTGTGAAGCCAGAAGCCCGATGCAGGACTTGATCCTGGGACTCCAGGATCATGACCCGAGCCAAAGGCAGTTGCTTAACCAACTGAGCCACCCAGGTGCCCTTTTGCATATCTTTTTTTTTGTTGTTGTTGTTGTAAAGATTTTATTTATTTATTTGACAGAGAGAAACATAGCCAGAGAGGGCATACAAGCAGGGGGAGTGAGAGAGGGAGAAGCAGGCTTCCCGCCAAGCAGGGAGCCTGATGTGGGACTCGATCCTGGGTCTCCAGGATCATGACCTGAGCAGTCGCTTAACCAACTGAGCCACCCAGGTGCTCCTCTTTTGCATATCTTTTATAAAAAAGTTTTATTCCTTGCTGCATGCTACTTTTTATGTAATTAAATTATTTAATTAGTTAACTTATTATTTGACAGAGAAAGTGTGAGTGGGAGGATGGGCAGAGAGAGAGAGAGAGAGAGAGAGAGAGAGAGAGAGAATCTCAAGCAAGCTCAATGCTTAGCGCAGAGCCTGATGTGGGGCTGGATCTCAGGACCCTGAGATAATGACCTTGAGCCAAAATCAAGAGTTGGATGCTCAATCAACTGAGCCGCATAGGTGCCGCTATATGCTACTTTTTAAAATGTTTCTGCCAATTTTATTTCCTTTTATATCATTGGTTACAGAACAATACAGATTTTGTATTTCTTCTTCAGTCAGTTTTAGTAAATTATATTTTTCCGTAGGAAAAAATTTCCATTTCATCTAAATTTTCTAAGTTGTTGCCATAAAATTGTTAGTAAATTATATTTTTCCTAGGAAAAAATTTCCATTTCATCTAAATTTTCGAAGTTGTTGCCATAAAATTTCTATTTCATCTAAATTTTCAAAGTTGTTGCCATAAAATTTTATTATTTGTTTAATAGTTTCAGTGTTAGTAGCTTTTCATTCCTGATATTATTTGTGACATCTCTTTTTTAGGTGGGAGAAGTCTTGCCAGTAGTTAATGAATTTTATTCCTTGAAAAGAAACAATGCTTGTTGACTTTTTCTATTGTGAATCCATTTTCTATTTTATTATTATTGATTTTTTTTTAAGATTCTATTTATTTATTTTAGAGAGAGAAAGTGCAAGTGGGGGAAGAGCAGAAGGGGAGGGAGGGGGTGGATGAAAGAATCTCAAGCAGGCCCCAAGTCAAGCAGGTAGATCCTGCTGCAGGGCTTGATCTCAGGGCCCTGAGATCCTGACCTGAGGTGAAACCAAGAGTTGGATGCTTAACTGACTCAGCCACCCAGGCACTCCACTTTTCTATCTTATTACTTGCTGCTCTCACATTTACTGTTTTTTTCTTTCTAATTTTGTGGGTTTATTTTGGTGTGCTTAACTTTTTGAGATAGACGCTTAGCTAATTATAAATTTCAACTTTGAAGGTTAACTATTGGTTTAGCAATATCCCACACAACTTTCTGTAAATAGTATGGTCTCTGTTGAAGGAACTCAACTCTGCTATTGTAGAGCAGAATCAGCCATACACAATATGGAAATAAGTGAGCAAGCCTTTATTCCAGTAAAACTTAATGGACACTGAAGTATGAATTTCATAGAATTTTAATTTTTCTTGAAATATAATGTTCCTCTTGACTTTTTCATTAATCATACATTTGAAAATGTAAATGGAATTTTTCCCTCATGGGCTGTACAAAAACAGGTAGAAGACAGGATGGTTTGCTGACTCTAGCTTCTTGTCATTGAGTAGTAATATTCCATTGCATACATCTACCCCAATTTGGTAATACATTTATTGTTTCTGGGTTTTAGCTTTTATAGATAAAGCTGTTCTGAACATGTGTGTTCTTGGTATGAACATATGCTTTATTTTTTCTTGGATAAATACCTAGAAATGGATCAGATGGTAGGTATTCTTTTTGTCTTTTCTGTCTTTCGCTGGTTTTACTAAAATTTGTTTTTCCCTTCCTTCCTCTTCTATTGTTTGGGATATATACATTCTAATTTTAATTATTTTGTTGGTTATTCTTAAATTCAAGAGAAACTTTAACCTTCATATTTCTCTATGAATACTGAGGATTAATGAGCTCTTAATGATTTTTTTCCTTCATAAATGAGATAAGACTTTCAGCATTTTTTACTGCTGCATTTCTTCTCCCCTTCTTTCATGTATTGTTGAAACCACCAATTACAGTTTCAGGTTATTATTTATTGTTTTTAATATTATGTCTCTATTTTTAAAGAACTCCTTTCTTATAACTTGCATTAAACTATATAGTCAGTTGCCAGCAATAATTCCAGCCTAGCTATATGTTTTACTTGTTTTTGGTATAACACTATTTCGTGTATCCTTTGCCATTTTTTAAAACGATTTTATTTATTTATTTGACAGAGAGAAACACAGAGAGGGAACACAAACAGTGTAAGAGAGGGAGAAGCAGACTTCCCGCTGAGGGAACCCCATGTAGGGCTTGATCCTGGAACTCCAGGTTCATGACCTGAGCCAAAGGCAGATGTTTAACGACTGAGCCACCGAGGTGCCCCTCCTTTGTCCTCTTATTTTCTTGGATTCCCATTTCATTTCTCTGGAGTATGTTTTGAATTTTTTTTTCCAGAATTGGTGTTTTCTGAAATTTTTGAGTCCTTGCATGTTTAAAGCATACTTTTACTGTTCATATTTGAATTACAGTTGAACTTTAAAAGCATGGTTTCATATTCTTTTAGATGATAATGTTGTTTAGAAAGGTCTGATTCAGACAAATTTCTTTTAGTTTGTTTTTGTTTTCTGTGTGAAAAGTTTGGAAGACTCTTTTTATCTTTCAGGTTTCAGAATTTCTTTATGTGTCTGGGTGGTGTTTTTGGCTTTTGGTTTTGGCTTTCATTTTTTGAACCTTGGTAAACTCTCAGTTATGTCAGCCAAGTTTTTCTTTAGGTCAGGGAAATATTTTTCTATTAGTTCTTTAATTTTTCTCTCACACCACTGTCTGTTTTCTGCATTCATTATTCATTTTTAGTGGATGTTGGTCTGTCTTCTGTCTTCTGTATTTCTTTTTTTTAAAGATTTTGTTTATTTATTTGACAGAGAGAAACACAGCAAGAGAGGGAACACAAGCAGCAGGAGTGAAAGAGGGAGAAGCAGGCTTCCCGCCGAGCAGGGAGCCCGATGTGGGACTCGATCCCCGGTCTCCGGGATCATGACCTGAGCCAAAGGCAGTTGCTTAACCAACTGAGCCACCCAGGCGCCCCTGTCTTCTGGATTTCTTAAATTTACTCTTATTTTAAAATTTCTGTTCTTTTTATTCCATTTTTAAAGTTATTCTTATTCTCTATCTACCTAGTCTCTTTCTTTCTGCCTCTTCTCTATTCTCTGTCCGCACTTCTCTCTTTCTCTGATCAGTGATTAATCTGTCTTACTTACTACTATTAAGTTGAGACAGGGAAACTATTTTCAAGGACTTGTTCCTTCATTGGTGCTTTCTTTTTATAGCTGCCCATTGTTGTTTATGGATAGTTTTGAATCAATATCCTCTCATCTTTTAGAGATATTAGAATATTTTGGAAGTTCTCTTCTATCTCATGCATTATTTTTGTTTCTCTTAGGGTAGTTCTGTGTTTGCTGATTTTGTTCTTTTCATTCATGCTGTTAACTTTCCAAAATGTCTGACGGTCTTTGGCTTTCTGTTATATTTAATAACAAATGTTTAATTAATAATCATGGTGATTGATATAGCAGCTGGTGTGGGTTTCTTCTGCAATTAGATAGATCTTTTTCTTCAGTTGATCCCTCCTCTAAATGAGAGGGCTGTTTGTGGGCACTGGGCTAATTTGCCCCTTAATGAGCATATGGAGTTTGTCCCGTAAGGAGTTTATTTTGGGTGATAAAGACTTTATTTTCTTCATGAGTGGAACTTTGTTTTTTATTAACTTCCACTGTTGTGGGGGCCTAGAATTATATCATGCTCTTTTTTACTTTTCTCTTTAGCTCCTACATACGATGCTAGGAACTCTGCTAATTTGGGGGGGGGGGGTTATCACTAGAGCATAAATAATTCCTGCTAAGATTTCTATAAACTTTGAGGGGTTGAGGAGAGTGGCCCAGATGTTCTGTAGATAATCCTTTCATTACTTCCCTTAATAATAGCCTCAGAGGTCACTATTGGTCTTTTTATTTCTTATTTTTGGATTTGAATTTTCTCTAGACTTTTTTGGTGAAACATGGCTTTTTTTTTTTTTTTTTAAGATTTTATTTATTTATTTGACAGAGAGAAACACAGCCAGAGAGGGAACACAAGCAGGGGGTGTGAGAGAGGGAGAAGCAGGCCTCCCGCCTAGCAGGGAGCCCGATGTGGGACTCGATCCCGGGTCTCTGGGATCATGACCTGAGCTGAAGGCAGTCGCTTAACCAACTGAGCCACCCAGGCGCCCCGAAACATGGCTTTTATTTCTGCATTATTTTTTGTTTATATCTCCTATCCCCTCCTGCCCCATCAATCAAATCCCATTTGTTTCCAGTTTTTTCATGAATTCATGAGAAAATTGCCTTTCTCTTTCCCAGAGCTGTGTTTTGTTTTGTTTTGTTTTTCTCCTTTTATTCTTTTCCAGTTTTGGAAGGAAAAGAGATGTAATTGTACTCAGTCCACCATCTTAAGCTGGAAGCCAACAGGTCTTGTCTTACAATCATATAAAGGACGGCTAAATATTTTTTGATGACACAACAGTAATACTTAAAAATAAGCAAAGCCATAACTTCTGTTTCTTAATATATTTTACCACCACATTTTCTTTAGGAGTAGGAAAACTGGTAGGTTGAAGATTTTTTTTCACCATGGTTGAGTAGTATACTTCCATAAGGTTGTAATGGGCAAATGAGTCCTATTTCACATTGCCATACATATATTAACATTATTAGTATTATTATAAAGTAAGTTTTCAGAAGTTCGTAAAATATGAATTTACCAGAATAAAAGGAGAAAAATAATCAGCAGAGTAAAAAGTCTAAATCTTGGGAGGCAATTCTTCATGGGTTTCTCATATTTCTTTATGTCTCTCAAGGAAAGGTACTAACTTTCTTGGTCTGGACTATCTTGTTAAAAATTTTTGTTTAAAAACACAAAACCATTTTTTGTGTACAGTTCAGTAATGTTAAGTGTATTCACATTGTTGTGCAATAGATCTCCAGAACTTTTTCATTTTCTGAAACTGAAACTCCATGTCTTCTAAATACTAACCATTTCCTCCTTTCCCCAGCACTTGGTAACTACCGTTCTTTCTGTCTGTATGAATTTAACTGCTTTAGATACTTCCTATTAGTGGAATCATGCAGTGTTTGTCTTATGACTGGCTTATTCCACTTAGCATAATGTCCTCAAGTTCATCTATTTAGCATGTGATGCAATTACCTTTTAAGGCTGAATAATACTCCATTGCATATATATATACCACATTTAGTGTATTCATTCATCTATCCATGGATATTTGGGTTGCTTCACCTCTTGGCTATTATAAATAATACTGCTATGAACATTAGTGTGCAGAGATTTCAAGTACCTACTTTTGATTTTTTTTTGCTTTCTAACTGGAAGTGGGATTGCTGTATCATATAGTAGTTTTATTTGGAATTTTTTGAGGAACTGCAATACTGTTTTCCATAGTGGATGCACCATTTTATAGTTCCACCAACAGTGCACAAAGGTTCCGATTTCTTCACGTTATTGCCAGTACTTTTTTTTAAAGATTTTTTTTTTTAATTTTAGAGATCAAGAGAGTGCACTAATGGTGGGAGGGGCAGAGGAAGAGGGAGAAAATCTCAAGTATACTACTTCTCACTAAGAGCCCCCAGGACCCTGAGATCATGACCTGAGCAGAAATCAAGAATGGGCAGCTTAACCAACTGAGCCACCCAGGCACCCTGCCAATGCTTTCTTTTTTTAAGTAGCTACCCAAAGGCTGTGAGGTAATATTGTTTTGCGGTTTTAATTTGCATTAAACTATCTTTTAAAAGCTGTTTAGATAGTGAATAGCCTCAGAAGCTAGAGGTGGTACCCTCTTGCTGGAGTAAAGATTGGATATATTTGCTTAGTTCCCATTATATTTGGATTACCTAAGCTTGAGGTTCCTCACCTGTGATGTAAGCCTACAGTGTATGTAACATCCACTCGAGCTCCTCCTGACTTGCACGGGACTTTAAGAGCTCTGTAAGCAGGAGGCACATACTACTTGGTGTACCATGAATGACAAAGTCCTTTGTCTCTGACCGAGGAATCTTGTGTCTTCTGCCAACATCCATGAAACTATGGCAGTCTAACTTCTTAGCTTTCAAATAGGGTGAAATCTGAGATGCTTCCTACTAATTAGAAAATTGAAAAGTGAGAACATATTTTACCTGTTTGAATTCAGTATATATATATAAAAAGTCCTTTAAAAAAAAGTATGTTATTTGTTTTTCAGAGTTTTTCTTTTTCTTTCCATGTTAGTGCTGAGTTTCATGAGAGGCTAAGTAAAATTGATAAGCTGAAGAATAGATATGAAATTCTTACTGTTGTTATGGTGCCTCCTGAAGGAGAAGAGGAGAAAACACAGGCCTATTATGTGATAAAGGTAATCTTAATTGATTTCATGGTTGTGGTAACGGGAAGTATCTTTGTCTGCACTCTGTTAACCAAATGATATATATATATATATATATTATATATATATATATATATTTTTGCCATGCAACCTTAAATTTCATAGTGCTCTTGTAGCTACTGCACTTGATTAGGGCCATAAAACATTAGTTGTTAGGTGGAGCTATTATTATTTTTTAAAGATTTATTTATTTGAGAGAGCATGCAGGCATGCACAACAGTGCATAAGTAGGTGGAGGGGCAAAGGGAGAGGGAGAGAATCTCAGGCTGACTCTGTACTGAGTGTGGAGCTGACGCTGGCTCAGTCCTCACAACACTGAGGTCATGATATGAGCCAAAACCAAGAATCAGAGGCTTAACAGACTGAACCACTCAGGTGTCCCCTGAAGCTATTTTTTTTTTAAAGATTTATTTATTTGCTTTGGAAGGGTGAGCAGAGGGGGAGGGATAGAGAATCTCAAACAGACAGTGTGGAGTCTGACGTGGGGCTCAATCTCATAACCCTGAGGTCACAACCTGAGCCAAAACCAAGAGTTGGATGCTTCACTGACTGTGCCACCCAGGCTCCCTGAAGCTATTATTTTTTATATACTTCAAGTCCATGAGGTCAAAGAGAGGCCTGGACTGCTCTTTGATCCTTTTTCTTTTTTTTTTTGGCTATCATTTGTGTCATGTCATTTCCCCTCATTTATTCAAGATTCATAATCTGTTTTACCCTAAGACCTGCTGTCATTTGTGTGTCTTTACTATTCATGTGATAGCCTGTTTAGCACGTCAGGCTCAAGGCCTTACTTCACTATAGCCATCCACTCATATGGCTACGCCCTAGACCATACCGTCACCTGGAGCTATACCACCTTTGAAATCTTACTCTTTAATTTACCAGTGCAGCTCTGGTATGGCGGATATCCAGAGAGGAAGAGACCTGTTCCTTTGTCTTCATATTGGGAGAGAGACAGGTCAGGTGGTGAATCTGCTCTGTTTTGATATTTGAAATTTGTCTGTCATTTCATGGTTATCTTTACCTAGTGACCCACATGGGGAAATAGAGAAGTGATGAGGAACTGGATGCATTTCCCTTCCTGAGTACTGCCATATTCATTTTTCCCATGTAGAACCTATGAACAGATGTGATTTCCTTTACACAGAGGTCTGGGAACTTAAGACACTACTAGAAAGGAGTGGAAATTTTAACTCATTTTTCCTCTATCATACACTGATGGGAGTGGGAAGATTTCCCAATTCACACCCTTAGGGGATGGCCCTTGTGGACAGATGTTCCCTTTACTTTGACTGGTACTTAATCTTCCAAGTAGCCCTTCTTTGAGTGTGCCCCTAACACACACACTGAGTATGATATGCCTGCCATTTAGCCTCAGGAAATTTCATCTAACCTACATGAGAAATGAATCGTAGCCCTCAAACTGTTCTTATAACTCATCAGTCTAGTGGTACCTCAGGCTTCGGCCTGATACTAACAAGACTTTCCTCCTCAGATTTTAAAGGCTGAGGGGTGAAGGGGAGGTTCTAGGTTGTTTGGGGTTGGGAAGAAGGTAGATGTTACAATTCCACTTAAGTTTCTCTTTCAGCAAGGGCTGTGATGTTTCCTAAAAGCTCTGGTGTCCATATCTTGGTTCTATCACTGACCAAGTAGGTGACCTTGAATAAGTTATTTAATAATTTTGGGGGCTTAGTTTCCTCACTTGCAAAATGAGGATATTATTACTTTTGCTGTGAGAAGTAAATGAAGAAATATATGTAAAACCCTTTAACAGTGTCTGGAATGAAATAAGCCCTCAGTGTTAGCTGTCATTATTATATTGCTGTGATGATAATGATTAATGATGATGCATCCACTTCTTAGGAAAACAGGCAGATTTTATGATGAAGAGTGTGTTTCTTCTGTTCTCAGCAAAGTTGCTAGATAAATGTCAGCATAAGGGATGTGTAAGATGAACAAAGCGATCAGTTACCTTCCCAATTTCTTAATGCCACTCTTCACTTTCCATCCTTTCTAGGGTCCGCAGCTTGCCACATCCATTTTTCATTATACAGCATATTTAAATGTTTTACTCTTAACACTTCACATGCACCAGATTTGTGAAAGTGAAACTTCATTTGCAGCTAGACTCACTGTGTCTTATGTGGTCTTCATAAGGATACAGTCCAATTCTGACCACAATTTACTGAAACTGTTAGAAAATGAAATTACTAGGAAATGCTTTAAAATGCTGACAGAAAGATATAAATAAAAATTTGTTTCTAATATAAGCCTTCTAATCTAGGATAAATCTCTCACTTATTTTTATTTTTTATTTATTTTTAAAAAGATTTTATTTATTTGTCAGAGAGTGAGCAAGTGAGCACAAGCAGGGGGAGCAGTAGGCAGAGGAGAAGCAGGCTTCCTGACAAGCAAGGAGCCCGCTATGGGACTTGATCCCAGGACCCTGTGATCATGACCTGAGCCAAAGGCAGACGCTTAACTGAGTCACCCAGGCATCTCTATAATCTCTGATTTAGAACCAGATAGGGTCATAAGAGTCTTTAGAAGTTTAAGGTATATATGGAATTAGATCAAGAAATATATAGAAATATACAAAGTCAGTCCCTTTGATTAACAAATGAAGAAACTGAACTCAGAGAAGGAGAATTAATTATTTAAATTCACCTCATTCATAGGAAATCCACAACTAAAATCGAGCTGTTTGGATTCATTCTAGGTCTTTTCCACTACAGTATTTTTTGAATGAAAAGGTTGCCGATTGTAGATTCAATTAACTGGAATTAGATTATAATTTATCTAAGAAATATTTTTTGTTAACTCCTTTTTTATTATATACTATTCACTATAAAAATATGTTAACATATTTTGAAGCATAATAAACAGTGGAAATGTTAAGAGATAAAGAATTACCAATAAAATTTTCCAAATGGCCACATTCTGGTTTAAATATACATACGTAGGGGTTGAATAAATTAACAAATGAAATTATTTGATTTTGATTAAAATGGGTTTTGGCACTTTAAAATATATAGTCCTCTTACTCCTGTCAACCTTTAATTGGAGTTCTTTGAAGCTTTTTGGATACAACTCTAGAGAGCTTAGCCCAGTGACAGAGTTAAGCTGAAGAAAGTCACTGAGTATGCCCACTACTGAGAATTTTTGGTTTTCAACAGTTTATAGACTGCATTTTTTCCATTTTCTACATTTATCAATTCTTTCTCTTTTTTTAAACATTTTTTAAACATGGCAGAATACACATAAAGTTGGCCATTTGTCAGTTTTTAAGTGTGTAGTTCTGTGGTAATACTAAGTACATTCCCACTGTTATGCAACCAACAACATCCATCTCCAGAACTTTCCATGTTCCCAAACTGAAACTCTCTACCCATTAAGCACTGAGTCCCCATTTTTCTCTCTTCTCAAACCCGGGCAACCACCATGCTACCTTCCGTTTGTGAATTTGACTATTATAGGCACCTCATGTAAGTGGAACCATGCAGTGCTTCTCCTTTAAAAATATGGAGTGCCTTAGGAGGGTCAAGATGGCGGAAGGCCAGGTGACCGCATTTCAGGGAGTTCCCTGAAGAGAGCTGAATTCCAACAAAAAAACCACTACAAGACCACCGTGAACACCCATGAAACCAGCCTGAAATGTGATATTTCCCACTTCTGGACCGCCACGAGAGACAAAGAACATCGGCAAAAAGATGACATGATACTATATGTG